>JANIJG010001060.1:27821-79918 GCA_024611175.1 Megaceryle torquata | reverse complement strand
CTCTGGACTCTATTGTCCAACCAGTTACTAATCCATTTTACTATCTGCTCTTCTATCCCATACTTCCTGAGTTTCTCTACAAGGATGTTATGGGAGACCATGTCCAAAGCCTTGCTAAGGTCAAGATAGACTACATCCACTAGTCTCCCTGCATCTATCCATGCAGATACAATATGTGGGAGAGATGTCACTGCCCACCCACTGCTCCTCTTACATCCTAAGATCAAAGCAGTAAGAGGCAGGTCTGTGGAGCTCTATGTGAGGTTTGCTGTTTTATTCAGGAACATCAGTCTTTTAGGGTTTGATTCATTAGGTTTGAAATGTGTGAGCTTTGCTTTGATTCCCCAAAAATCCAAGTTGTGGTTGACATGATTCTGAAGGAGGGCCTGCCTTTGTGAGCCTTAGTAAGTTTTACAGCAAACCACACAAGCTCAATATAAGCTCTGAGTTAAATGGGGAACAGGCCTTCAGGTCAGCTAATTTTGAATGTCAGCATGCATGGTACAAGGCTAATTGAGATACACAGAAACTGCCACTTGCCTTTTTCATTTCATTCAGACAAGATGTACAGTATTTGAGTCAGCTTGGCAGTGTTCCAGCTGATGAAAGTGTTGATGATACCTGACACTAGTGATGATGCACTAAGTGTGCTTACTATCTTAGCACGCATGTTGAGGCATGTTAGAATCATCAAAGAATTTAGGTGAGAAAGGACCTTTCCTCTGGAAGTCATCTGGTCCCACCTTCTGCTCACAGCAGGGCAACTTCAAATATCAAACACGTTCTTCAAGGGCTGTGTACAGCTGAGCTTTGAGTATTTCCAAGGATGGATATTCCATCACCTCCCTGGGCCCCTGTTCTGATGCTGCCACCACACTTTATGAAGTATTTTTTCTGAATAGCTAATCAACCAGAATTTCTCTGGTTGCACCTTAGCTGCAGCCAATCACCTCTGAGGAAAGTTTAGCCTTATTTTTTTTCCAGTCACCCACTAGGGAGCTGAAGATGGCAGTTGGATACCTCCCTAACTGGAGAGGGAAGGGGTGAATGAATTCTCTCTAACTCGCCATAATATCATGGTACCCCCAGTATTCTCCATGCCCCTTCACCTGCCCTTTTCCAGTTTGTCATCATCTTTCTGTTACTAGAGAATCCAAAATCAGTGACAGCACTCCAGATCTATGCCCAATAGAAGGAAATAATTACTTTATCCTGCTGCGATGCGTTACCTAACGCAGCAGAGTATGCCATTAGCCTTCAGCCCTGCACGGGTGCCCTGGTGACTCATGCCCAGTCGTTGTCCATCAGAATCTCCAAGGCCACTTCTGCAGAGCTGCTTCTCCCCAGTTGACATCCAGCCTGAACAACCAGGTGCAAGGTGTCACTGTTCAGCAAATACAGTTCCTCTTAAAGCGCCAGGGAGACTGTGGCACTGAAATTACAAGCAAGACCTGCATTGTTAAGGGCTGGGGGTGAATCACACATAATGATCACTTACAGCAAATAAGACTTTTACACTCAGAATAAGTAAAAGATTAAGTTTGATCAATGTATAAATAAAATACAGAGCTGCTGTCTCTGCATTTATGCTGAGATTTTGGTAACAACACTGAATTTTCAGTAACCTATAGTGCCTTTTGTACAGAAAGCTATGCACTGTTCAGGGTATTTTTTCACATTGTAGGTTGTAAGGAGTGGTATTGCCCAAGGCAACATGAACAAAAGCAGAGAAATGAGATAAAGTTCAGCCTGTTGAGAAATCACTTGTCATTGGAAAGCTGTTGGATTAAGACACCTCTGGTTGGAGGGACCCTGGTATGACCTCATTATTTTGTGCTTTCGATGTTTGTAAACAGGCAAGCTGCTGGAATGGTTCTGGCATCCTCTGTGTCCTATGGTAGGGAGGTAAATGTATGAACATATGCATACGCACATGCTTGTGTACCTTAGAGCTACAAAAAATGTAATGTCAGCTAGTTTAACAGGATCTAATTTGATTATAAAACCTGAGATGGAGTGAGCATTGCCTGTGTCACTTGAGCAATCCCTTACGGTTAGGGTCTGTTGCTTTGTTTGGAAAGGGGACAGGTCCCAAACACCATTTGGTGAGTGAGCTGTGTGCCCCAGGATAGAGTGGAGTAAGAATATGAAGAGCCAGATTCTGAAGAGGATTTGCAGAACTAGTCAAGCCAGGGCAGGAGGAGTCTTAATTTGTTGAAAAAATGAAGCCTTGTTTGTAAGCAGTTAGTGATCCTGAAGTGAGTAGAACAGGAGGCTGAGTGAGGACAACACTGGACACCTGAAATGGGGAGCCACTGGGGAACCACTTGTTACCCATGCTTCATCTCTCGTGTATCTGGGACTGCTACCACTGTGGGTCATGAAAAGCAACAACTGCATTTATTAGCACGGCAAATGCTGTTGCCATTCAGTGATAAACTTGTGGTCTCTGTCACTCCTTGCATTACAAGCAACTGCTCCCCCTTCTTCTCCCCAGCCTGTCAAACCAATCTATGTATTGCAGACCTTAACACCTGCATTGAACATGACATGGACCAGCACTAAAGAGGTGGTGTGTGGCTGAAATGTAGCACTCGTTTGGCATGTTTATGCATAACATACCAACCTGGCCAAACCTAATTGGTAGTGAAGGATGAACTATGAATTGCATTTAAAAGACATTCTCGAGCAGCTCTGAGATTGTGATTATTTTTTAAAACGAGGAGAAACATGAGCTTCAACCTTCTGTAAATATTCCCCAGGGCAGTATTCTCCAAAGTAGCTAATGGCAAGCAAGTTTGGCAATTCTGTGGGACCGTGTGTTTTTTAATAAGACAGCAGTATGATTCCCTTGCATCTAAACAAAATCTCTTGAATTTCTGAGCTTCTCATTACAGTATTTTTTTGTGCCAGATTGGCAGCAGTGATATTTTCTCTTTGAGGCTGTCACTTGCAGTTCAACAGAGCACAGGAGTGACTAATACTGACTAAGGAAGTTAGGTCAAATTAAACAATTGCCACAGTGAAACAATTCTAAAGTCATGTATGATCCCATAGTGCATTGTGAGGCTCAAAGCCTGGTGTTGTAGAAGACCGTGTAGACTTGTTAACATGCAGCCAGACCCCTCAGCTTTCAAATCTTTTCTGAACAGAGATTATGTTTGTGAGGATAGTTCAGGACAGACTTCTATAGGTACAAGCTCATAGAAGTTCACTTTGTGGCTTCAGTGTGATTAAGAGATTCAGCCCATATTTCATGAACATTAAGAGCAAAACTGCCTGCAGTATCTTTAACACCAGGTTCATGGACCGTTTGCTACCCTGTTTGCCTTGAGAGCAAGAAAAGTAAATGTAGAAAGAGACTGGTAAAACCCACAACTCTTGGAGATTTCCAGGCTTCAGGAGCAGAAACTCCCACTTTAGGATTCCTTGCTGTCTTCCTAGAATAAATATCACAAATAGATCAAACAAGCAACCCTGACAGCTCAGAATTGTTTTTCAATAATGCTAAATGATTGTGCAAGTATTTGAGGTAAGTGTTAATTTCACATTTCTGCAGCTTTAAGTTATTTTTCTTTGAATATCACCATAGTCACCAGTGGCTAGAAGTCTTTCTCAGCTCATAGATTTTGTGTTCTCTGATAAATTCTGTTACATATTTTTTGCTGTCTGACACAGCAAGTCAGACAGACTGGAAGTATATACCATTTTTAACTGATCTCTTACTTTGAATAGTGAATGAAGAACAATCAAAGGAAATGGTTTGGAAGTAACCCATTGTTTGAAAGCAGCTTTCCCAAAACAGCAAATATAAAATAGCAGCATCAAAAATAGCAGCTTCACAAAGTAAAAATGGCGTCTGTGAGATCATTGAGCCAAAAGGCAGCCTATTTTTTTATAAATTTATTTTTAGCTTGGTCAGCTGCACTAAGTGACTTTATTAATGTAGCTAGTCTTTGGAATAAGAATGCTCACATAATGTTGTGTCAATGCAGGCAGCTATGACAAGTCATGATATATACATGTAGTGCAAACCCTTTAAAATCGAATTCATATAACCAAAATTCTGTAAATGGATTCAATCTTGATAGTCTTGCATGATTCAGTTTCACTCTCACAAGCCGGCATCAAACAGGGACAGAAAAGCAGCCTTGCTGGAAGTGCAGCCATGCTGCTGTTTTCGCATACTTTGAATTAGACGACTTGCAAACTTTTTCCATCTCAGTGGTCATAGAGCCTGTCACAGTTTGAGAAGAACCAGAGGGATTTCTTCTCTGCATCTCTTATTAGAAGAGAGCTCCCTTTACAAGAGACTTCCCTTGTTCAGATACCACAGAGTTGATGGTAAAAGGTGAAACCTTTCAAATAGAAAGGAATTATGATGGTTTTTAGGTACCTAGGGCAGCAAATCCTAGTGCTTGGGGCAAGGAAGAAAAACCTGTATTGTGCCTTTTTAACACTACCTAGGCTTGACATGTTAGATAGCATTTTTTTTTCTCGAGGAAGGGGGTTAGAGAAGCAGCTGTGGAGGTGTGGATGCCACCCCCTTCTCCAAGTGCCTAGCACTGCTGCGTAGAACTTTGACAAGCCTAAGTAGCCATGCTTGAACATTACTGTCTCCCACTTGCTGCATGCAGCACAAGAACCTGATGCATCCACAGCTTCTCCAGGAAATCAACACTTCAGGAGGTAAACCAGCGAAGAGATAAAAGTATCCCAAATAAAGCCACTGTACTTCCCACAGTCCATATTCGAAGGAGAAGAGGCAAAGAAGTCCTTGAAAACAACTGGCTTTCTGCAATACTGCACATCTTAGCTGCTGCTACTAGGGCTTTTACACCACAAGTAACCAACTAACAGCAGTTGTGCTCAGCAGCCCTGACCAGCCTCACAACAAAGGTTAGGGACTGGGTAAAGTTAACAAGGACAAAGTATTTGATAAGAAACAAGTCTAACCCCTTAAAGAGGGTGAGGGAGGGCCACAGGAGGATTTTTTTACATTTTAAATATTGCTGTACAAAGACTTGAGGGCAGCTCCAACACCCAGCCAGCATACAGACTTAAGAGCAAACAAACTTCAGTTGCAGTAATGCAGGTGGGTAGCACACAGCAGGTATAAATTAAACTGGGGAAAAAAAAATCATTTTTTAAAATGAAATTAAACTGTGCAGCAGGTACAATCTGAACAGCACCTGCTGTGTCTTCCTTCCTATGCACTGCATTGTGGGGCTGTTTATCAGCAACAGAGCATGGTTTTGTATTTGGCATTATCCCCATTATCTATCCTCTATACTACCAGCACCCCTAAATCAGTGCTTGCATCATGTGTTTAGGCAGAAGCATCTTCTGCTAGTTCTGTCTGGAGTTATTTTTTCTTGCAAGTGATCTTGTGAATGAGTTTGGCCAGCCTTTAAAAACCAAACCCTCAATTACACTTTTGCAGGGTGCTTTCCAGCCTGAGCAAAGCTAAGCAGGAATGAAGACAAAGAAAAATGTCTATTTTCAGACTTTTCTTAAGCGCAGCAGTGTCACAGATTTCTTCTTAAGAAACTCCTGCAGCTGTCCATCAGACCTAGCCAGGAGCAAAAGCTGGAAGCATAATAGGGGCTAGGGGAGGGATTTTGTTCTTGTTCTTGGGCCAGATCCACTGAACAATAAAGCCAACTGGGTAAAAGCAAAAGACATGTTAACTGAAGCGAGCTGAACTGTTCCTCTGTAAGTGCCTGAGGCTCTCTCACTTTATACCGCATTTAATTCTGTCGTTTTGGGCCCCAGTCCTGCACTGATGAGAGGAGGGTGATTTTCTCCACCCATGCCTTAGTCCATCAGAAAACCACACCTTAACATAATGAAAACCAACCTAGCTACTTTGATTTTTTGTTTATACCAAGCCTGAACAAAGGTGCTATTATTTAACTTGAAACTCCAGTTTAAAAAAAAATGAAAATCCAGTATTGCATGTGATAAGCTCTAGATCCTAGTTAAGCTGTACCCTAAAAACCACAAAACGGGGATGATGTTGAAAATCCTCAATCAGCCTCACCCCATTAAAGCTACTGAAGTTTTGCCAATATATCCTCACCGGAGCTGTAGCCAAGGATTTAAGAGGTCCACGTGTGTTTAAAATTGTCTCCAGACTACCTGAAACTAGAGGCCCAGAATCTCTGCAGAGCCACTGGGCATTGTTTTTATTTGTTTTCATCTGTGCATGAATTTCTTTGACTATACCCAGTAGAGCAATAAGAAGGGATTGTTTTTAATCTTTAGAGATGATAGCATGCTGTTATGCATCAAGGACACTCAAAAACAAAGCATCAGATAAATTGTGCCAGATTTTCTTCTTTTTTTTTTTACCTCCAGGCTTTTCCAAAAATAAAAGGGATTCTGCATGGAGCTTGCTGTTGACGACACATCTATAGGTTCTGTTTCTCGTCCCAGAAGCGTTAATGCCACCCTATTCAGACAACTTACATGTGTGCGTGTGTGAAAATGCAGCTGGATTCTGCCAGTGCTCAGCACCCCGAGGGAGGACAGTCATTATCACTACAGGGACAGCTGGGACTTGGTCTTGAGCCAAGACTTTGCTTAATGCTATGAGAAGATTTCAGTGTTACAGAGTGGTTTTGCATCCCCTTCTCTGGGAGAGGTAGCTGAAGTCGGAGTTCTGTGCCCTGCTCCTGCCTGAGTTTAAAACTAGTCCATGCACTTTTTGTTATGCCAGACAGCACAGCTCTCTTTGTCAAGAGTGCCTTCTGTCATCCAGGTTTCAAACCATATTAGTAACAACTATTTATGTAGCTGCAAATATATAATTTCTCTTGTTTGAGATTTCTTCAGCAGTCTCCTTCCCTGCCTCAATGAACGAGGTTATAAAACACGGTAATTATAAATCTCATTGACTGCCTTGCATTCAAGGGTTTGTTCCCTGCGAGCATTACTGTGACGAGTGTTACCCAGGAGACTGTCCTGTACAATCCAAAACAGAATTAGTCTGACCCAGTGAGCTTGTTGGAGGGGAGAACATTTGGGATGCTGACCTGCTGCCATGGCACAGTAAATTCATTTTTCTCATTTCACAACAGGGCAACACCACAGTACAACAAGTCCAATACATTCAAGTATTCTTTTAAGGCATGACTTATATCTCACTGACAAAGGCTGGCTTCCTGAAGATGCAGAAAGGGAGCCTAGGACAGTAGTCAGAATCCACAAGTCTTGCTGCCTGTCCAGACAATTTCAGCAGCTTCCTCTGAAGGTTTGGTAAAAACCTTTCTGGGCAAAACCATACATACCTCTAGACAGTACAACACAGTATTGATAAAACCCTTTCTTAAAATGTTCACGTCAGGCTGTGCTCGTAAGACGGGCTAAAAAGTGACAGCTGCCTGTTCTGCCTTTGCGGTACTAACCATAGCGTCCTTCAATACCATCCTTTCCCCATCGATCTGATTGTAGTCAGGATCTGTATGGGTACTTTCCTCGGTCCTGAGGGGTTTATTATCGGCATTGATCATGATGCCCTACAGTCTTGAAATTACACAAAGCCCTGTCAGTCCCCCACTCTCGCAGAAGGGCTGTAAAACCTGAGAAGTCTTACGCTTTGTCGGAGAGAAAGAATTAAGAAAAGAAAGCACTTCCTAGACCAGTAGCAAACACAAAACACGGTTGTTGCCATCCATTTTCTCAATTATTGTCAGTGCAGAAAAGGAGCACAGCGTTGTGTGGTAGCCAAGGCAGTTGCATCCCCTTTGTGCTCAAGCAGGAGAGGGAGATGAGGTGCAGAGCACTCTCTCCCAGCAGGTGTGCAAACCAATTGCGTTTAATTAGAAACATCGTGCTGAAAATAGTAAATGTTTCACAAGTACATCATCCTCACAGGGGCTGCTGCTGGAGCCTGTGTTTTGATGAGGCTTTAACACAGCAACTACGACTGATGCTGCCCCTCTTCCCTTGCTTGCTGTTTCCAGTGCTCCGCAGACCCATGAGTGCTGGACTCATGTCATACTGCTACACAGTGGATCTTTTCCACATTGCTGCTTCCGTGGGCATCTCAGAGATGTAAGCTAGTTCATTTAATGTACCCGTGCCCATTCCTTCTAGTACAAAGGCACACAGACATCATTAAAGGGCTTCACTAGACTCGGGAATTGATGCAGTGCTAGGGGTTGTACTTCTCCGTAAATGTCCTCTTCGTTCCATATGCATTAAAAAGACTTCACGATGTTTGGTATTTATTTCTTTTTTGCTTAGGTCCATGGCCTTCACTGAAATGTATCTTAGTGTGTGTTTGTGTGTGATTGCAGGAGTTACCCAGTTCATTATATTTAGTCAGTTGAATTTTTTCACTGGTTTGCTGAAAATCGTGAGAGTGTTTTTTATCCCCTTTCCTGATGATCTGGTATTTTTCTCTGTCAGTTCTCAAGAAAATTAGGTTTTCCCTCCTCCAAATAGAGTATCTATCATTAGACTGCTGCCATGCTATGTAGCCAGCAAAATAACTGGTCTGTAATGCAGGCAGCTCTGATGCCATCTAAACAAGAGATACGCTACTGAAGTTTCAGTCAATTCAAACCTGTTTGGGGTTGCTAGTCATTAGAAGTCATCCCCTTGCCTGTTGTCTCTGGAGAGGTTGCAACTATTTTTTCCATTCTCATCAATTAAGTGACAGGCTGAGGAGCCCATGCCAACAAAGTAGATGTGCAGGTGCTTTAGGAAACCGTGTGTATGGTTTCTGTAGATGGCAGGCTGTTTTGAGTCAATTATTTCATAAAAAGAGAATTAGCTATTCCTCCCCTCTCATAGTTTTAGACAGCACTGTACTGCTTTAACATTGTTCAGAGCTCATGTAGAACCATGTACCTGCCAAGCTGACAGCTCCTATGGGTACTTCTGTAGGAAAAAGAACTCTGAATGGTGAAGTGCAACTAGATAGTTCTGCTGCTTAAACCAATTCTCTACACAAGCCATGTGCTTGTATCTATGTGAGAATATCAACACCTTTTCTCAGTACACCTACGTTGCTTTTAAACTTAAAATGAAAATATTAGTGTATAAAGCTAAATACCTTAATTACATGCCAACAAAAGCTATTACTGACTGCTGTATTTTGGCTAAATATTTTGATCTCAAGTATCCATCTACAAAAGAGCATCATATCACTTTGGAGTTTTAAACAGTTACAGAAATGCAGCCAGATCCAGATGAAATATACTTGGTGTTTGGATGAGTAACAGTTTTTTCATGCTTGAATCCCAGAAAGATGACTGCTATGGAAATGTCTGGTGTAGTTATTATATGACAATTAGATGTTGTTTTTCTGCTGACAGCTGGCCACATCAAAAAGCACTGATTGTCTCTTTTGCAATTTAGAGATATCATAATCAAGTAGTTTAGACCACGTCCAAGAGATACCGTCCTTTGCACCAAAAGCACAGCCTCATTGCCTAAATTCATGACGGGGAAAGTCAGATTGTGAAATATTAAAGCAGATGAATTGTGTGGAAGTTTAGTTTAGGTCCTTTCTCCCTGTACAGAATTAAAAATTGCAGTAATTTCTGCTGATAGATCTCTTATCCAGGATAGATGAGCAAGCTGTATTTTAGCTTTGTGTTTATTAATGAACTGTGTCAACAGTGAAGTGACATACAGTATGCATACATCACTTTGGTGGCATTGCTCATCAGGGACTGCTAAGCAGCAAGAGAAAAGAAATGAAGAATTTGTAAAGAAGGGAAGAACAACCTCACATGAACACATTCTGGTGAACAAGTTCACAAATTCTTTTACTGCACAGCTATAGAATGGAACATGTCTCAAAAGAAAGCTTCTTAAAATGTCACAGACAAAATAGTGCTACTCAGATAGTTCAGGGGGAAAATAGCTGGTTTACATTAGGGCTGAAAAGAATGCAGTGCAAACCATGACCTAAATAAACATTTGTGTCTGTAATCCAGAGGACTGTCCTCTAGCCTTTCCCTCCTGCAGCCCACTGTAGTTAAAAGGAGTCCTTGCATGAGGTTTTTGGCAGAGGTAGGATTGTAGAATGATGTGCTTTGCCTGGCAGTGTGATTTTGAAACATTTGCTAACAGGCAAAGGTCTGTGGGAGCAGGCATGAGACTGGCAGGTGGGAGTTAATAGCAGAGATTTTGTGCAGCTGCCAAAAAGTCACAACCCAGATGCTGGAGCTGCACACATGCTGCTTGATAGGAATGATGTTCTAGGGAAAAGAGGAAGCCATCAAGTGTCTGTCAGAGAGAAAAAAAAATGTTTCTGAGTCCAGCACTGCCTTACCTCATCCTTCTCTTGGGGTCAGACAAGTCACAGCACTGTCTATGGATCAGTAACTGGCTGGGCATGGAGATGCACTGCATTTTTTCATTATGCTGCACCCAAAAAGTATCTCGCCAAGTCAGACTCCTCTTTGCCTCTCCAGAAACTTATTTAAATCTCTTGCTTACCATCTCCTTTTCCTTCTCTCTCTCTTTCTTCTCTGCATGAGCTATCTTCTTTGAACTCCCTATTCCCCTCACAGGTTCATTCTGCAAGGTAACATTTTTATTGCAGTTCCTCGGAGACCATAGTCTTCCTAAGACATTGATCTTTAATACTTTTTTCTCCATCCCTGCTCTGTTGAAGGTCAATTCCCTCTCTGAAAAGCACTAGCAGAGAGAGAGCAAGCATGCATGCATTGAAACAAAGAAGAGCACAGCATCAGACCAGCTGTCTTTTACCTTTCCACAACCACCCCAATCAGTAAGTAACTAGGACCAGCACTGTCTAGGCACTAAGGGCATCCACAGACCAACTGGTGGCTAAGATCCTCCCACACTCTAGTAAGAAAGATCTGGGCAAAGCCAGCAGCCTGCAAACCAGGCCAAGCACTTCACCCTTTCTGCCCAAAAGAGGTATTTCCTAAAAATACATGTCCTGACATACCACTGAGCCACATGGCACAGTGAGTGCAATCCTATTTTCGGCCTGCTCTGCAGGGTGACATAGCTGGTTACACCTCCTCCCAAAAATGGCACGTCAGCAGCACAGCACTTGCTGGTGGACCATCAGCACAGCCTCCTGTGGGATGGTGCTTCTCCATTGGAATTCCCCGTCAAGTGATCACACGCGCATCGTGCGTATGGCTGTGGTTGCAGGAAGCATTTCCAGTCATGCTGAGTGGAATCAGGACAGCTGCTTTCTGCCCATCGGTACAGCGGTGGTACTCTGCAAGTCTCAGACAGGTGGATTATGGGCTGGGGAGGAGTGAGTGATCAAAACTAATTCTAATCTGGCCCTAAGAGAAGCTCTCCCAATAGACATAATGCCTGTCTGGCACGTACCTTTTGCATCTCTACCAGGCAGGACAATGGTAAGGTAACATTTGGCTTTTGGAGATCATCAGTAGCCTCCTTCCAAACCATGGCTGGTTTGCAGATTCTGTTTTCCCAACTCTGAGGCTAATTGAAGAATCCCAGGAATGTTCCTGCACTTCAGATATCCCAAAATAACTGCTCTAAGCTCTCCTTAGGGAAAACAGCAGCCTCTTAACTCAAATTTTTGTGTTGAAGCAGCTGAGCTTGAGGGAGAGAATTTGTCTTTGCTTCTAGTCACTGGCTCCCTCAGGAGAAATGAACATTTTGGATGCTCACATTAATAAGTTTGTGTGTCAGCTCACTCACTGTCCAAGGAATTGCAAGCACTTTCTTCTTCTCCTTTCTGTTTGTTGCCGAAACCCCCCCTCCCCCACTGACATCCTCTCTGCAAATCTTCTAGTTAGCTGGCAGCTTCAGTAGCTCAGACATCAGAGCAAGTTCCCAGCTGTGCATCAAGATTGTGGGTCCTGAGTACCAGTAGGAGCTGACAGAGTTGTTTCGCAGGTTTGTTGCCCACTGTCTTCCCCTGCAATTGCCAGGCTTCCTTCCTCCATCCAGAGAAGACAGTGGCAACAGCCATCACAAACAAGGCGATAAGCGATTCCCTGACACTGAAGCCATCACTTAGGCTCTGTCAGTGGCTATTTCCTCTCCTGGGGGAACTGCACATTTACCTGTGAGAGACTGGACCTGCTGGGATGTTTGGGGTTGTTGGAAGGAGCAACTCTGTTCCACTGTGCAGTACAGAGATTTCAGTCCATTAGCAGGAGGGCTGGTGCTCTGCTTCTCAGAGGTGAATTATCCCAGTTTCCAGGGTAGCTCCTGTTTATCTGTGCCAAGCACTTGCGTTCCTCTGTTGTGGTAAGTTATTCTCCATGTCCCTGAGGTGCTCATTACCACGTTATTCAGGCTCTGTTTATGTAACTTTAGAAACTAAAATAAATTCCTGAAAGACAAAACTCCCCAGCTCTTCTCTGATCCTTTCTCTGAAGTGTGTGTAACACCTTACAAGAGAAGAACATGATACATTTCTTAAACCCCTGAAGTTCCTGGGGTGGTTCAACTGTCTCTGGAGAATAAAATTTGCATCCAGGCCTAAAGACATTTTCCTTGGCCTGGTCTCTCCCTGCAGCAGATGCCTCTCCACTGAGCCTGATCTTCCAGAAGATTAATAGCTTTAGTTGTGGTTTCCCATCCACAGCCCTCAAGATACCACTGCAGCTCTGCTGGTCAGCGTTGTCCTCATGCTGTGCTTTCCTCTGAGATCATATTAAAGCCTAGAAATTGTAGTAGTCAAGTTGGTCTACAGCTGAACTCATAAATGGTGTTTCAGAAAGCTCTCAGGGAATTGTCAGGAGGGAGAAGGGGTGGAATGACTATCCCCTTTATACTTCAGCCCTCAAACACTGTTTTTCACAAACACAGAAACCAACTAGTTTAAATTCTGTGCTATTTAGGCTGCTTGTTATCGTATCAATAACAGGACAGAGTGGTAGACTGTAGTAATACAGTATATAAAAGACTGTGTAGCACAATAACTGAATGTCACCTCCTGGTACATAAGAGACAGCTGCACAAATGGGAGGGGGGGTGGTGGAACTAGCAAGACTTCCATGTTTTCAGCAAGCTGTCCTGATAACACTGAGCTGGCCACAGTCAGAAGGAAGCACAAGTCCCTTCTTGAAAAACAAATGGGAAACATGAAAATATCACAGCTCTCCAGTGTCACTGCAGCTTCCATTTACACTAATGTTATGTGCAGTATTTATCAAAAGTCTACTTATTTATCTCCTCAATTAGTTTCTTCATTCTATTTTGACCATGTAACAGAACATGCTATCCGTAATTCAGGAAAATGTCTTTGGGCGTGGGGGTTTATGATTTATGAAAGATTTTATATTAAGAGACAATAAGGAAACATACTCCTTGCGAGACTGGAGAGGCACTGGAGCAGTAGCTGGAGACCCTGGCTGGACCTCAGCAGTGCATTCCTGCCCAGCTTGCTCTGTGTTTTCCCAGCAGCTCCGCTAGCTTAGCGCTCAGCTGCGATATTGCACCCTCTAAGGCTCCAGCTGTAGTTGTGCGGAAGCTGTCATTAATAACATGCTATCCCAGAAACTGCCAGTAGTGGAAAACTAAGCAAATTAGGATTTTTCAGATATCTCAGCTTTTCTTTCAGAGGACATCTGCTGTAATCTACGTTGGCATGCTGTGTGCTTCTGTCGCCGTGCTTCACTGCGCTACACCCTTCCTCAGAGACATACTAAATGCAGCATTTGCTCTGGTGATTAGTTCTGTGGGACTGAGGTTCATAGAGACCCTCAGCAGAGCTAAAGCTGTGATCTAGGAGAACCTGTTCATGACTCATACATTAAGAAGAGATTTACTCTGTACAAAGAAGGGAAGATCAGCCCCTCTCTGATCACTGCATATCAGCCCCTCCTTTATTGCAAAGCAGTGCATTAAAAATTGGGGAAGGATCCAGAACTGGCACCAGAAGAAACCTAACCAGACAGAAATTTCCTGTTCGTCAGCCACAGCACACTGTGGGCACCCAGGTTAATTGTGTGTCCAGGTCTTAAGCCTAGACATTCCCCACCTATATGCAGCAACATCTCACCATGTGCAACAGAACACAGACACCTGCTTACTATCAAAGTAGCGTCAGAGATCTTCCCCTGCCTCGAGGCAGTGAGGGGTGCTTAACTGTTTCCCAAACTTCTTAAAAATAATTGCTATAAATTATCATGCAACCCCTGGGCACAAGAGAGGCAAATTCTCACCCCTCCTCAGCCTGAGGACTCTTAAACCCAGGACTTCTGCCTCCCAAAGCTTGTCCCTTGTCCTTGTCTCTGCTCTCTGAATTGTTCCTGAGTAATGACAGATGATTCAGTGCAAAATGTATTAGTAGTCAGTGAAGCACAGCAGCACTTTCTAGTCAAGTACTTTAGCCAGCAGGTTACCTGCCACTCTTCAGCATCCTGCTTGTGTGTTGCATGCCTTTTTCTTGTTGCTGATGCTGATCAGTCTCCATTCTGCATGTATGTTGAAATACTTGGATATATCTAGGCTGAATCTCACTAACATCAATAAGGCTTTCTGCCAGGGAAGCAGGTACAATGCATAACAGAACTGGGACCTTAAATTATAAATTAGGTATTCTAAATTACTGTTTATTATTTGTTGGGACCTCTTCTTAGTGCATGTTTTTACAGTTGACACCATGAGCTAGAGTCTTAGTTGAGGCTACCATACACTCTACTACAACATTACTATGACAACTGCTAAGATCAGGGCTGGGAGAAGTCTTGCCTTCCCTCAGAAAAGAGTGCAAAACACATGCTGCATTTCATTAGTCTCAGATGTGCGGTCAAGGAATCCTGTTAGGTTTCCTTGCATGCTGCTTCATCTCCATGTAGGTCTCAGCAAAGCAAGAACTGTCTAGAGAATATTCAGAGTGCAGCAAACAATTCTGCTTTGAATGAAGCTGAAGTGATGACAATCCAACAAGGCAGAAAAACTCTTCATTCTCCCTAGGCTTGTATGAGCCTCCCTATGAAGAGATCAGAGCCTCCTGGTTTGAAATGCTGCCTTAGGGTTTGCTTTTTATGTCGATAAATGTTTTATCACGTATAAGCTTCAAACACGGTACAAACATCCCTGCTAACATTTCATGAACCCAAATAGAGACAGCAAGTGTGGGCAGAGGGCAGTGTGCAGCACGGCAGTGCTTCCCTTTTTGTGGGAGGGGGAGTGGGCTTGCCTTGGCTTCGATGGGGAGGGGCCTGGGTGAGATGGTTGCTGCACTTACACTGCCTTGAAAAATACATTGATAAGCTAAGGAAGAGGATGTTCCTCTGTCTGGGTCTTCACCGCTTTTGATCTTTTCTTTCTTTTACTACTTCTTTCCTGCCAAAGCTACCTCGGTATGGATGGTAAAGCATATCCATGTGCTCAGAACGTTTCCGTCTTCATGCTCAGATAGTCTGTCTCTCCTGATACTTCCTTGCAGTTTCATTTATTCTGTTACCTCACACTCATCTCCAGCACATGAAGGTGCTGCAGTAAAGTTTAAGCAGCAATCTGCTGCTGGGCTGCCTTTGGTGCCTGCAGTACCAGAGCTGAAATCTCCAGCTTGAACCCTGTGAGTTGAAACCCACAGGCAGTGCACAAATGCTACAAATCAGGATGTACATTCAGATTTTTGCATTTCCTAGCATTTCCCGACTCCCCCCCTTCAGTGCTGTTCCTTCTCTTTTCCTTTCCACATGCTGACTTTTGCAGTGGCCCTCTCCTCCCCTCTGCTTCATCAAATGCAGCACTTCGGCATCACTGACTGACAGGGGATGCAGCAGCTTTGTCAGAGGAGATGGAGAGGGGGAAGGAAGAGAAGCAAAAGCTGTTCTCAACAGAAGAGGCTGAAGAAACACTGAAAGATGAGCTTTCCTCCAGAAGTGGTTCCCAGTCACACATTTAGGGCAGCAAATTAAGATACGGGTCTGTAACTCCATGTGTTTGGTGAGCAGACCTTGACTGCTCCATGTATTCCTACAGTGTGTTTTGAGAGAACAAAGCTCAGATGTATAGCTCAGGTTCACCATAACCTGCACTGAATCAGCAAAATGGATGATTATCTACCCCACCCACTGCCAGCTGCTGCGTGGCTAAGTGACAGCACAACAAAAACTCACTTCGCTGCTCACAGATTAAAGAAAACAACCCTGGCTCCTCAGAAATGCAAAGGTCAGGAACATAGGGGGAAAGAATCACAGAGCAATTGGCTACTTACATGTCTGCTTTTATTCTAGGAGGCCTAGAATTTCCAGGGTTAATCTTTGCCATTTTCCAAAGGGACTCTTTTGATATTTCATGGTTTATGCAACAGACTTTGCTTACAACTTATACTGATTGCTAAATAATTACAGAAGCGTATGTTGCCCTGTAGCAGTGCGGATTTTTCTGTTACATGAGACTGTTATCACCAAGTGCCAAATGCATCTTGAAAGGCTTTCTGTAGGGTTCTGCTGAATAAGCACACTTTGGAATAAGCACTTTTCTGCAGCATGCCCTGCTCTTGCCACTGCTGATTACCCTCCTGCTAACCACTGGTGACATGTCCGTATTACAGATTGGAGTAGACAGTAAGGACACCCCATTTACCTTGAAATTAATTAAATAATGCACTAGCAGAAGGCCAACAGCAAAGTCTACTTTATTCTGGAAACTTCTTAGGGTATTTAGATAATAATGGGCAAAAATACTGTGCTCAGTTGAGAAAAGCATCAGAGACAACCTCATTTTGAAATGTGAGTCTCATGCAAGGAAAGAGAACTTGCATTTAAAGTAATTATTAAAATAAATTTGTAAAGGATAGAGTCTAGTCCATCTATACATACTCTCCAAGAATGAGATGACCATGCAAAGAAAACAAAAAAAATCCTCCAGGAATGAAATAAAACAGTTTTCTGGACATCTCTTCCCAGTGCAAGCTCCAAAGGAAAGTACAAGTAAATCTATGCCACCTTAGTGGAAGGAGACAAGGATGCCAAGACTCAGGATAACTCCCTGCAGCTCATCAGGTGTTTGAACTAAACATTTGCAAAGGAAGTTTTGACTTTCCTTACTAAAAATAAACTCCAGCTTGTATGTGAGGCTTATTTTGTAGCCTTTCATAATGTCTCTTCTGCACTATTTTCTGAGAATTTTATGACCTAACTGCCTTTAAGGAGGTTTTGTCAAACTTTAAGGAAATAAAAGCACTATCAGAAATTTCAGAACTTTCTGAAGTGATGCTTCAAGCGGGGCATATGCTCACTTGCTTTACTAGTGGAACTTGAAAATAAATCACTTTTTTGCTCATCTAACTTAAATTGAATTGTGCCTCTCCTGTTCTAAACCCAAAATAGCCACACTCAAGTATTAATTACTAAGTATCACATCACTGAAGGCAAGGGAGTCAAACCCAGTGTCACCATAGAAGTGGTCTAGGTTTTGTTTATTTTGTATGCGGACAAGGTCAAAAAAAGCTTTGAAAAAGCTTCCTTTATGCACCTCCTGTCCCCTGAAATTAAAGGCAATAAATCCAGGAGTCCAGCTGCCAGCATAAGGCAGCAAACCAAATTTGCCATCACCCCTCTGCCTTGATGCACCAGTAGACTGTATTAGCTTCACTGGGCCACAGCCCTTCACCTTCAATGAATTTCTTCCAGTGCTTTCATCTCTGTCTTTTACAGTCTAGCTTGAAAGTGTAGCCTTCACCACTCTGCCTCTGTTTACAAGATCTGAAGTACATCTTCAGAGCTAAAGAAGAAAATTAATCTGCTTAAGTCACCCTCAGACCTCCCTGAGTTAGCATCTGAGCACTATATAGTTATCTTAACCCAGGCAGCACATGAAATGCCTGCACGTGGCTAGCATAAGCCTGGGGCAGTTAAAGCAAAATTATTCCCACACACCTTTTGGTTTGGTTTGGGGTTTTCTACTATTTATAATATGCTTAACTAGAAGCCTGTCATTGCTCCTTAGGGTCTGAGTTGGTACAAACAACACTGACAGAGAAGACCATACTTCGGGAGGAAAATAACTGGGCAAAAACAGAAGTGCCAGTGCTAGCCAGGAGGTGGCAGAGGAGCGAGGCCACCTTGTACACTGTTTTTTTCTGCCTTACTTTGGCAAAAACACAAATACAAACCAAGGAAAGACAACAAAACCCAGCCCCACCCTCCATCTTCAGGCATAAGAGGATGAAACCCTTAATCACATTCCTGCTTGTATTTATACTAATTGCTCATCTTCCTGAGATCTGCCTTTATGAAATTATGCATGCACACCAAGCAGATGAGTTTCCATAGAAACTCAGGAACTGAACTTTCATTAGAGAAATCTTTTTTTTTTTTTAAATCTTCCAGATAAAAATGCAAATTGCCTGTCAGTGGGTGGCTTTCTGAATTTATATATAATTTTTTTTCTTTTGCACTGTAGGCAGATTCCAGCTGGACCTACATAGCAACAACATGGCAGGCATTGTTTATAGCAAGCCAGACTCCATGGGGAAATAAGAAATTCAGTAGCAAAGAGAAGCTCTCAAGTGCAAATACCTCAGGGAAGCAAAAAACTGAAGTGTTCAGTGTGGCGTCTTCTGGAGACTTGGGGATTGCGCAGCCTCCAGCTTTCAGAAAATGCTTGTGGTTTGCAAGGAGCAGGGCAGGGAGGAGGGGAGAGAGGAAATCCAAAGCAAGAAACTCCCTGCATGCAGAATTAATGATGTTCAACCTGTCCTTTAAACATCCAGCAGCATATTTCTGCTGGTTCAGTTAAGCCTCGCTGGAAAGGCTGACACCATCTGTCACAGCTCACTGGGCAAAGACATGGAAATCCAGACGTGTGGGCAAGAAGGGGACATGGCGCTGGCCATTCAACATTCCTGGTTAGAACAAGAGGGAAGCAGAATGGTGGGTATGCCTGGAAAGGGCCACGGGCCTGGGCAGCCTTTGGCACTAACAGTCATACATGTAAGCAAGGAGGAGGCAGGAAATCTTTACCTCCTAAAGGAGGCAAATGTTACCTCCTGTGTTTCTTCCCTAAAACATAGCAGTTTTTTACTCATGCACTATACTGCAGTATCAACGGGAAGCTTTTCCCTCGCTTGGAGGAGCCTGATATCACCCTTTCTGATGGTTTACAGATATTTTTTTTCAGCTAAACTGGCATGCATGTAAGCACTGAATACAGATGAGGAAAAGTTCACCTGTGCTGCTTTTACTGGTGGGCATCAGCATCTCCCCCAGATGAACACAGTAGTGAGCCCAGTACATGGGGGTTTGCATACAGCCTCCTCCCAGTGCTGCAAAACAGCTGCGTGGACCTCAAGCATAGCCAGAATAAATGCAGTGGCTCCACACTGGGGAGCTGTAGTGAGGGAAGCCACGCCAGCCTCTGGTCCTTGCCCAGCAAGGGTGCTGAGGCAGACAAGGGAACTGTGCTGCAGAAGTGGATTACGATGAGGTGGATTTCACTGCAGCATTGTTGAGAGGCATGAGATGTCAGCCAGGGAGGGAATTCCCCTCCTCATTGGAGAGGGATAACAGGCAGCAGCTGCAGGGGCTCACTGGCCCCTGAGCCTCCAAGGGCCAGCAGCCCTCCGGGAGCATGGAGAGATGCCACTTAGTGTCAGGGTGAAGACAGCAATAGGTCCCTGGCCACCAGAGAGCACAATCAGCTCTGCTTGGTCAGTGCAACAGGAAGAGTTTTTAAGAAGCATGGTTCTGTGGTTGAGGATGAACTTGAGCTGAGATAGCTCCTGTCTATTCTTGGCTCATCAGCAGATTTGCTATGGCCACACTACTTGCACTTTCTGTGCCTCCTGATCCCTGCCAAGAGAGTGACTCAAATTATAATTGCACAAATTCCTTTCAGTCTGTCGTTAGGTGCCTGCAGTTGTCTCTGGGCAGCTACCTCCAGAGGAACCAGCCTCTCCCAGGTGCCACCTGTGCCTGCTCACAAGGGGATGGTAAGATTAGGCCCCGTTGCCTCACCATTTTCCAACAGGGAGAGAAAGACCTAAAGAAAAACCACCCAACTCTTAAGTGATCAGATTTGATACCGAGTTGGTTATTCAGGTCAAGGTCATGGGCAAGAAAGAGGCAGTGAAACTTTTCACAATACTGCCAATACTTGATTAAAAGAGTGTTTCTTAATTTTTTTCTTGGGCAAAGGAATTGTGTTTGTGTAGATATTATTTCTGTCACTGACTATAGGATATTAGTCATGCTGGTGCACCCTGTGTCTAATGGCACTTTTGGATAAACAAACCAAAGAAAAACGAAGGCAAAATCTTCATTACTTGCAGAAGCATCATCATTCTTTCATCAGAAATTTACTCAGGTTCTAGATGTGAGAGATTTCAGGGAGGTTATGTCTTTTCATATCAATTAAAGGCAATTAGACACATTAAAGATTAAGCTAATGCTTTTCTTTAAATATATATGCAATCCACATACTACCCAGTCCCAGGAAAAACATGACATCAGGCAGTCATCTCACTTTCCAACATTTCTGTGGGTGAGTGCAGGCAGCGGCCACGCAGAGCTAGGCAGGTGACATGAAAGTGTTGGCTGCTTCTTCCACAGGCCACACCTAGATTAAACTGGTGGGAGGTTCATACTGGTGTGTGCACCTTCAGGAGGAAGCAGAAAAATGCCACTCATGCGTTGTGGCCTGCAAAGCCCACGTGACCATCTGGGCTCAGTGTGGTTGACTGCTGTATAATTAAAAGGGAGCCTGGCTCATGAGATGCTTTGTGGGTTCAGATGTATCCATGTGAGCCCTATAGGAAAACATGTTCTTCCTACCACTTCTTTCATCCTCCCCCTCCTGTTCCTTCCAGATGGTTACACCCACTTGTGTCTTTTCTTACCCTAAGGACAGCTTTTTAAGCAAGGTTCCTCCATCCTTCTCCTCCCCTGCACTGCTTTAGGATCTACACTGGAGTACAGGAGGACAGAGGGCCCCATGGTGTTATATACAGTCTGCCCCTATAGAAGGCTGGAAGGGGAGTGCGTCCCTCTAGCCTCATTTGTTAAGAAGAAAGATCTTCCTATATGGCCAGGATGTAGGAGCTGAGAGACTTTACGTCAGCCTCAGCTGGATGTTCCAGATGTGCAAGAGTTAATTTAGATACTGAGTGTAATTGAACCTGTGTATATTTTCCTAGGGATTAGAAGCCAGTGTAACCTACTAAAGAAGAGAGGGATGCTTAAGGGGCCTGTAGCCTTTCCTCTGTATAGCACCAGTATACGCTTTCCCAGTAACACACAGCAGGAGCACTCACAGAGCTGGATCAGCCTCTGCTTAAAAAAAAATATATATTTTTTTTCACAATTGTTGTTTTTTTAAATTGCATATCACATAAAAAAAAAAAAAAAAAAAGCAGAGCTTAACAGCCAATTGCTTCTCTTCTCCAGAAACTGGTGGACATCCCCACTCATAGGACTCCTGCACCTGCACTCATACGTCTGCCCAGCTTGCTGGGAGCTTGGCACACTGCATTTCTTCCCGTTCCGTGCCATTGTTAACTGCTTGTCACTTGTTTCTTGACAGGGCCTGGTGCTGAGCAGACTTGGACGGAGGGACCTGGCCCAGAAGGTGCTCAGAGATGCCATCCAGATCCAGACCACCAGTCACAGGGCCTGGAACAGCCTCGGAGAGGTCTTGCAAGCTCAGGGGAAAAATGAAGCAGCCATCGAATGCTTCCTCACCGCTCTGGATCTCGAATCCAGCAGTCCTGTCATCCCGTTCACTGTCATACCCAGGGAGCTCTGAAGCTTTGCCCTGAAGCTAAGCACCTTCATTCTGTTGACAGACACCAAAACCAACCAACCAAAGAAAAAGCCCAACAGTGCCATTCTAACCTGGAACTAGGCAAAATAATTCCAGGACAGAGGGCTCAGGTCTACATGCTTAATTGAGACAAACCTATCTGTAGAAGAATTTGCAACAGGCAGAAACAGAGAATGCCTTTTCTTTCCCACGTGTCTGGTTCACCTCCTGTTCAAGTTAATAGCAAGACTTATTTCAAAATGTTGGTTCAAGGTACCTGTCTGTAGAAAGATCATGCTGGAGTACAGCTGTTCAAAGCACTTGCACGTTACAATTTTCTTTAAAGATAAAACCCCCAAGACCTGAATTAAAGCCCAGACCCTCTCTAAACAGGAGTAAATGCACCAGCTAACTTGACCAAGTTGTGCTTAAGCATGTGGCTGCCTCCACACAGATCTGGCAGAATAGGAATGGCAATTAAACCATTTAGACATGCAGTATATGCCTTTTATAAAACTATTTCTGCTATTTTGATAATCCTTTTTCCTGCCTTTCTCTTATGTACTGCATATGCTCGCTATATTTAGTGTGGCTCTTGCCTAGACCAATTTAATTTTTTTTTTTTTTTTTTTTTTAAAAGCAGCTATTGCAGTATGATTCACAAAAGCAGAAAGACCAAAGACCAAATCAGTTCACACTTGAACTAGTAATAAAAACATCTCTTTATCTCCAATTACATATTTATTGAAAGGCCTTACGTGAAGTAGCTGATAAACTCTGAGCTTCATTCTTACTAATCACCTATTGCTTCACTTCCAGTGAGGAATATAGTGATTTCCAGTATATAGTGACTGGACTCTGTGCTCAATGCATTACCATTCCTGGCACAAAACATTTTCGCGTCTATCTTTTCATGATACAAAATATGGCAGCAGTCTCTTAAGGGAAAGTATGCTGAAGACTGTATATATGAACTGCTTCTTTCTTAAAACCAAATTTGTGGATTGTCTGTAGAAATTTCATGTTAGAGGTACGGCGCTGAGACTTCAGCGGAGCAGGATCATTTTGCATATTGTATCAGATGTAGGAGCAAGGAGCTCCTAATCTGTGCAGCCTTCCTGTGGCCAGCACTGCCGGGATGGGGGAGATGCAGCTGGCACGTCCCCTGCTAAGCTGCTCCTTAGCTGTGTTTGACCTCCCTGGGGCCTCAGCAGCCAGGCAGAGCTGTACTGTGCTGTTACATGACACACAAGAGCCAGCCCTGTCCAGACCAGTCCCAGGATGAATATGATGGAGAAATTAGCTGCAGGCACTTTTCTGCACAAAAGGCTGGGGCTCCGTGCCCATTTCTGTCCAAAGAAGATTTGTGACTGTTTCATAAGTAGGTTTGCACTAAAACACACTTTGTATTATAATTCTGCCCAGTATTGTGATCCACAACTAGTTCATTCCAGAAATAATAATATTCTCAGGCAATAAATGAGTAGGGGTTATTTCTTAAAGAGCTTGAGGCTCTGGCAGCAGACTTGAAGTCAGCATTGTTTACAATTATTTGGAAATCTTCAGGCTAACAGGGAGGTGGGCCCCTTGCACTGCTCCCAGACCACACCATCACAGAGCTCCTGCCCCCATCCTTACCTTGAGGTGGCGAGGGAAATACACTGCTCTCAGGTGTCTCTTGTCACTCCCAGGCACTTTTTTTTTTTTTTTTTTTTCCATTAAATCATGCTGGTGCAATAGCCCAGTTTACTTGTCTGCCCACAGAGGGATCTGGAGTGAAAGCAGCCCAGGCATGAAAGGTCCTCAGCCCATGAGGTCTCCGGCTTTCCAGTGCCACACAAGCACCAAACTGGGCTTTTTAGGCCAGAGGCAGGTTTCCAAGGAGACAGTGTTACCCAGCCGCATTTCTCATTTGCAATAGCACCAGCAGCAGAGGAAGGAGTAGGTGTTAAAGTACCAGAATTAAATGAGTTTCATGAAGACAAAAAGATGCAGCAGAGACCCATTTTGCTGTGAAGGATGCTATGAAATCGGCTTGCTCTGCACTGCAGGTGGTAAAGGGGGAAGGGGAGGGGGAGAAAAGTTGTTGACATAATATGTAAATTGTTACCCAGGTGTTTTAAACCCGGTTCCACAGTCAGATGCAATCTGACAATAGACTTAAGTAGATAAATATAGATATAGATATAATATTCCATTATTTGTTCTGCTCCACAGTTCCCAGGGTGGGAGTGAACCTTCTGTGTAAGACACAAAAAAGAGTCAGTGCAGTCCGACATCACCGCTTTCTTGTGCAACATGTATCTGTAAAGCGCTGCCATAGCAACTTCTGCGTACTGGACAGCTATTTGAGTACAAGCTATGCATCCACCTCAGCAACTGAGGAACCGTTTTAAGAGGTCTGTAATGTAGCTGATCTGTGATCTGGCAGGAGGGTACCTGTTTCCCAGCAGCATCTGAAAAGCAAACACTCACAGACCCATTTACTTCTTCACGTGTAGCTTGTAAACAGCCACTAGCCCATCACATTTTTTGCCATCATTTGTTGTTCGTCTTGGTGATAATCTGCCTCGCCACAGCAGTCATCTTCTTAGGAGAGGGGCAGACACACATGACTACTTTGAGTGCATTAACCAGTCTGATGTTGTTAGGGTGGTCCCATATTTCTCGTGTGCATTAATAAGCATTGCTGGCATTGGAGCTGCAGTCCTAAGAGTCTCTGCTCCAGGCATGGCAGGGAAGATGTACATGAGTTAATGCCATTGGCATCGATAGGATTGATATAGGTAAAGCACAGCACATCACTGCCCCTACAGCAGTTGCAGACATACTACTTGGTATGCATACTGGACTCAGTCCTGAGATTTCCTGCATGCTTCCCGGGGGATGCACAACACCTCTTGGCTGAAGTGGTCGTGTATGGGCCTGAAATGCTCTGTACAGTGCAGGGAGGAGGGCAGTTGTTGCAGACTTGTATTTTGGAGGTAGATCTATCTCCATTTATTATTAGTGGTCTCCAAAACAGAAGGCTTCCCAAGCTTACATGCTACCTCTGTTCTTCAGCATAGATTTTGTTTGTACTTCCAGGTAGAGAAAAACAACTACTTCATACAAGCCTCTGTATTGCAGTATTTATTTAGATAGCAATGTTGCTAAGTGTTAATAGACTTACTTCTTTGTATAGCAGGGAGCTTGCCATGGTTAATGCTCAGAGTTTCAGACTAGGAACACGATATTTACATCCCATCTCTCATGTGATTATTACAGATGATCGTGAGTAATGGAAGTTTGGAGAAAATAAATGAGATGCAACTTTTAGCACTGACTTGAGTTCAACAGAGTTTTCTCATTGGTTTAGAAAGAAAGAGAAAAAAGGCATTGTTGCCTGAAGGATCCAGGTATACATCCAGGTTCCTCTTGTTCCACCACAAGGCTATTTTCCTTTGTGTTGTCAGAGTGCATACAAAGATAATTAGCTTCTATTTTTCTGTGGCACAGTAGAGGAGTAGTATTTGACATTGCTTTTGACCAAAAAGAATGTTTGTGTATTGTAACAAAAATTACTTTGCCTCCAGGATAACAGAAGGAGAAGCCCAACAGGCCACATCTCCCCTCCCTGCCTTACCCTGTTTAAACTGTCATTAGCTCCACTGGAGCTGTTGGTAGTTATGAGCGTTTCCTCCAGCTGAGGATCTGCCCACTGGTGTACTCATTCTGTACAGGGAGTACAGCAGAGCTGCCATATTCCTGTGCTGCACAAGTACCCCGGTCCGTTTCTATTGGTAACAGTTCATGCTACTGATTATCACAATGCTTCAGAAGTGCTAATTATCTTTTCTTGGTAATGACTAATAAATCCAAATGGAGAACAGTCCTGGAGGGTGTTTACTTTAAAATTCTCTGGCTGGGTACCAAAGCAGGCACAGCACTGACTGCTGCAGTTTGAATTACAGTTATTTTATCAAAAAAAATGTTCCATTTTCAGAGAGTCTTGTTGAAGACAGAGCTTGGCTAGTCTATATTTCATTTTAATGACAGCAGAGTGGGAAAGAATCCCTTTTAGTGAAAAGACATCACTGCCATGATCTTTTTTCAGCCACACCAACAGAGATTTGATAGTTGCAATTCAGCCTAGGAGAGGAAAGCTTTCCAGAGCAACCGTGCTGCAACAATAATTGCCTCTTTTACAGGATTGTATTGCAGGCATATTTGACAGTTGTTCAGAGCATGTGTAGCTGAAATGCCTTTCCCTCCCCCAGCATGTCACAGATTTGGCTAAGGAGAGCTGCTTTATGCCCAGAGGGACAACTGCAGTCCCCATTTGGGTGCCTGTCAGCACTACACTGGTGCCCACCCTCACCTACAAGGTGGCTGTTGCCACCAGCTGCATGTTGTTATTGGCCAGCATCCCCTCGCTCATGCTGGTATAACTGACCTGCTGACTGTTCCCAAAGCCTGGCTGCAGGCAGTGGTTCTCTGCTGTTAATTTGTTGTTGATATGCAGGGTATCAATGCATGGTTAGATAAGGAGTTATTTCTTAGGAATGAGGAGCCATTGGTTCACAGATGTTGGTGGGAGAAAACATAACCACTGACCCTGCATCTGCTGAGATGGTTCCTTCAACTTTGCCTTTAATGTACTGGCTCACACCTTCAGCTCCAGCAAACCAGGACAAGTTCCCAAGTAACTGGATGCTGAAAGATCCAGCTTGATTCCCTGCAGATACACATGCCACTTTGTAGCTAAAACCACTGATAGGGAGGCAACACCACACCATTGCAGAGCAGCCCATGATACAAGAATGTCCCCAAGCCAGTGCAGAGAGAAGTGCTCAGCTTTCACACATACCAGCATTCCCAACTTGCCACTTGAATACTGTTAACATGGTTGTCAGAATCAGTTTTCCATGTAACTTAACTTTTTTTGTCATGTTTTCACCACATGAATAAAACTGACCCCATGGAAAACAAAAAATGCTCCTCCTGTTGCCTGATAATTTCAGGACTTTTCATATATTCATGCCACAGATACTTCAAGCATTATGAAACGACCATTTGTTATATTAACTGGAACCTAGTGTGCCTAGCAAGTTACCAGTTGCAAAGGGTATTTTGGCCTACACCCTGTAGTTCATGGGAAAACCGAGAGTGAGCATGCAAGCAGCATGCTTTCAGAGAGGAACCGAGCCAGGAAAAAGGAGTAATGTAGCTTCAGATGTTTGGATTTATGGAGATTTAAGCAAGCATCATGCTTTTCTTGTGTTTCTTCCAGTAAAAATAAACAAAGGTAGTGTGAGAAACTCTTAACACTGAGGTAGTGTGCAAATACTATGCTGTCAAGTTTAGGGACTCACCTTATTTTGGCCACAATGCCATTAATCATCTTTTTGCTACAAACAGTTAGTCCTGTGATTATTTGGAAATAAAATGTCTCCATTCAAGAGCTTCCAGAGCATTCTTTGCATTTACACATTAATCTTTTGGGCAGGCTAAAAGAGTGCCTTCTTTAAAAGCCAGCCCCCTAGTTACATACTTAAATGAGATTAAGGACGGGGTT
This sequence comes from Megaceryle torquata, assembly GCA_024611175.1. Classification (NCBI taxonomy): domain Eukaryota; kingdom Metazoa; phylum Chordata; class Aves; order Coraciiformes; family Cerylidae; genus Megaceryle; species Megaceryle torquata. The sequence continues at coordinate 52,677 of JANIJG010001060.1, read as the reverse complement.
TCTGAAGAGCATTTCTGTGTAACTGTGGATACTCTTGGTTTATGAATGTATTCAATATAACTCAAGCAGAACAAGGTTCTTCTGCAGCAGTGACAGAATTTAAGTCCTTCAGCTGTTAGTGCAAAGTCTTAAAAACTAGAAATCAAAGCAAACAAAAGACTAGCTCTGATCTTTTTCCCCCTCTTTCCCACAATACAGAGAGGAAGTGAAACAGTGGTGTGGGGTTTCTGGGGGGGGGCAGAGGGAGGGGAGAAGGCTGCCACAGCCCCTCTGAGCAGGAGCCCAACTGGAGGTGTACAACTGAACCCCAACAAAAACTGGAGGATTTTATTGTTTAGTTCCCTTTGAGGAACACTGCTCGTCTTTGCTTCCATCCTAACTCTGGTACATTGCCTGTTATCCTCTCTGTATCACAGAGATGTTTAATATTCCCCTTCTGTTTATATGGAAAGAAAATAAGCCTTTTTGCCCCTCATTTTTGCTGGAAGGAACTCCAGATGGTTTGGGTACTCTCGACCCTTAGTGCAGAATCACTTCTTTTCTTGCAGAGAACCAAGTTATATTTCAGTGGTAATTTTTACTTGATACTCTTGAAAGGTGATTAAGAATAATTTCATATTTTTAAATAATTTAATATTTTATATATATTTAAGAATTGATTCATACCTTTGCTTCTATCTTTCAGCTTCACAGTAGGTAAAACCAACTTGGATACATACAGTATATTCCTGCCTCGTGTGAAGCCCAAGTATTTAGCAGTCACATAAACAGCAAGGGAAGAGATGACAAGTGCTGCTGCTGCTGCCCAGATACTCATTTCCATGAGAGTCTCTGGCTGTCAGGTTTTTGTGGAGTCACCAAAGCAGCAGCACTGACTTTGTAATCATATATACCTGGGGAGATGTCACGTCCCAGTCAGATGTACCTGAACCAGTCTTTGGAACAAAAGAAAAATACACACATAACCTACTGATCTTTACCATCTGGTGTTAAAGAAAGTAAACTTGGGTATCTCTGGCTTATTCGGTTGCCATTGGTAGTTACTATAGCAGTTTACTGAGCTGTGGCTGTCAAGCCAGCAACCTGCGTTTGGTTCGGGTTAATTATCTCAAGCAGCTGCTGGCCCAAGCAGGTGGGAGGGGCCGTGGCTGGGAGGGGCCACAGCCGGGATAAATCAAACCAGCCAGGGGGATATTCTATACCATACTGAGTCAAGCCCCTATATAAGGGGAGGGGGAAGGCCAGGCTTGCCCTCTGGAAATCTGCTTTCAGTTTGTTTCAGTGCTTGGCTTTAGTGTGGCTGGAGCAGGGAAAGCGACATCTTGCACAGGTTAGAACCTCCCACTGTCTGTCACTTGCTTTGTCTATCACATGTAATTAGTACTATCATGACTATTGTTACTTTCTTTTTTTTGTGTGCTGCTTTATTAAACTGTCCTTATCTCAATCCATGGGTTTTCACCTTTTTCTTCCTCCTAGTTCTCCTTCCCACCCCACAGCAGGAGGTGTGGAGGGGAAGTGGTGGTGAGTTGCTGGTAGAGGTTAAACCATGACATTCTGCTATGTTGTCATCAAAGTGAAGAGTAACATCTCGCAACTAAAAACATCTCCACAGGTCCACCAACTGAAGAGCAAGATCCAAAGGTTTGGATGCTGTGGGTTTTTTTACTGTTTGTTTTTGCCCTAGTGCTTCAAGTTAAGCAAGTGTTAAATTATGGAGGAAAAAAAGCCTTACAAGTCATTCCCCTGAATGTGCAGAGCTGCCATGTTCAGATCTGATCTCATTTAGAACTGGTGTAGTTAACTGTGATATCTGGCTGATGGACAAAGAGAAGCAGGTAGAAAGAACATCTTAAGTTTATAGAGCAAAAATGGTAAGCATTGTAATGTGTCCTAAGACAGCAAAAGACCAATGAAAACTGTAAAATAGGAGACATTTTCCTTGCTGGAAAGCTCTTACTGAGGCGAAGTCCTGCTTCACCAGCTTTTTCTGACAGAAACTTATAAAACAACAAAAAAACCCCACAACTCAGCGCAGTTTGTGAGAGTTAAGAGCAAGTGTAAAGCAGCCCCTTGCCAGGCTGCACGGGCCCCTCTGAGCCTTAATTCTGCCTCTACTCTACTCCATAGCCAGAAACCCCAATCCAGCCTCAGAGCCCCTTCCACACAGTGTGCTTATGGCAGAAGCTAGTCCTGTGCCCAGATCATATTGCCTCTTGAAGGACAGCACAGTGGCCCTTGAAGTAAAAGATTCATTGCATTTTGTATAACAAGTCAGACTTTTTTTTTTTATAATGCAGTTTCTTACCATATCATTATTAGGCCTGGGAACAGGAATGTTTGTAAATTAATCAGCAATAAGTATTCCTGTATTTTATTGTTCTGTGAGAGGAGCTGACATACGCAGCCTGAGTTTGCAGTGTTCCAGAAGGATGGGAGTGCAAGGATATAATGATTTTCTGGTCAGCGGAGGTTAGAGGTGATTTTGTGCTCAGTGTAAATGGCATTGTCTGGCAGAGACAATTAGCAAATGAAGCGCTGCAGCACCAGAAGCTTTGCAGCCTTGGAGTCTCTTCTTCTAGGCTGACAACAAACAGAAATTTGAGCTGGTATCTCGGGTTTCCAAAACAGGAAGCTGCTAAATCCAGCAAGTGAGCAATTCATTTCCCAGCTATAATGATGCTGCTCTTACATCTCCTTGGAGGATACTAAAGTGTTTTTTCAATGGGTAGCAAGGGAGGTATTTCATCCCCATTTTTCACCAGATAGAAAAACAACTCTGCCAGGAGTTGAGCCGAGAGAGGGGTGTTTTTCTATGCAGATCTGGTCAAATTACTATTATTTGGGTTTTATTCCTTTCTGCAGTCTGCCTGTGACTACCATGCCCTAGTACAGTATGGCACAGTACTGTACTTCACAGTACTTCAACCCCCTTGTTTTCAGATTTCTTCTATGGAGGGGGGAGCTAAGTGAAGTTTCCACTCATTATATTAATGCACTGTATATGACTTCTTCAATAAACCTGTAGAGTGGCCCACATTAGACATGAGCCTTTAGGTACCTTGCACCAACACAAGTACCTCTGTACAGGTGGTCCGGGTCTGACCTTGGTGTGCTACTGTGTCAAGGGGGTGCCTTATCAACATGAAAGCTTTTAATTATTAATTTATTTTGTTTTCCCACCATTTCCTCCTGGGTACTTACAAAGCACTTTCTGTTCAGCCAGCTGAGAAGTAATAAGTTGGAAAAAAAAAAAGTTTCAAGCTACATTCCAAAGGAAAATCTTAGATATTTTCAATGAAATAAAGAGCTTAAAAAACCTTCTAATTAAAGAAAATATTGTTCTGACAGGAGTCCTCAAGTAACATCTTCCATAACTAGGCTTTATGTGACCAGAATTTTTGAGGGAATTGCCAGAAGGGAGAGCATTTTGAAAGAAAAATTCAAGATGTTTAATCCCAAAACAATCTACACAGAACATTTAAATTTGCCTTTTTGTTTTCCAGCCAAGAACTATTCACCAAAGTTATCTCAAGTTTATGTGTAGCTCCAGTTTTCTGGAACTTTGCTTTTCAGCAAATACCGCACTTGTTTTCCAGTCCTCCTTTTTGTTCTTATACATGGCTAAAGTTGGAGTTCCTGGTATGAGAGTGTTCTCACATGCATCTGCACAACATTACCAAACATTGTATCCACAGCTCCAGCAGCACAAATTGTTTCCTGAAGATTAGTACAAGCTGCTGAGTAAACATCAGCATACACTGCTCTGCGCAGGCGTGCACAGAGAAGTTGGGATTGTCCACTCTGAAATAAATACACACCAATCTTAAGTACTTTTGGGAATCCTGCCCATGTTCATGTCTGCTTTTCAGGCAGTGGTGGCTAAAATCCGTGGCTGGCTCAAACATGCTGGGTTAAAATTAGTTCTTAAATATTTTGGGCCTTGCTACCAAACAAGTGCATTCTTACATACAGCAAAGCATTAGCAAAGTCCATTTCTGTGAGCAACTGCTTGCAACTTGCTGCTCTCTCGGCCACTACCCACTGCTCAACAGCAGCCTCATACTACAGAGCTTTTCAGCTTTTTGTGATCCCTAGGAATTTTCTGTGGGATGTCCACATCTGTAGGATTTACTTATGCCAAGTTCTGCATTGGAGATGACCTTTCCAAAAAGGACATGTTCAGGGTCCTGTACTAGTTGGCCAGAGGCACCCCTGGGATCTGTAGCCCACAGCCTGAAGACTGGGGACTTAAAAGTTTTCTCCGAGATTTTATTAGAGCTTCTTAATTAAAAGACCTCTTTGGGGACCTGAATTGAATTGGAAACCATGGTGATCACTGAGGTCATTCACGCACAGAGATGATTGCATTTGGGAGAGTGAGGTGGAAGATGAGAATATGTGCATGTTGAAGAGCTTTAAGAAAAAAAAGAAAAAAAAATCCCCAAACATCTGTAAAAACAATGAGCATGCATGTTTTGCAAAAGAGCAGTTACAGGATTCATCGTATAGGGCTCATCATCCTGGTGTTAGATGACTGACTGGGTTAGAGACTAACATCTGTCTTACAGTGTTGAAAAACTTCAGCTTTTCTCACTGAACATTTGACCAATGAATTTGACAGTCTGTCCACTTTCTCAAATCTATGTATGCACATTTTGACTCGTGGTGATAACTATACCAGGAAAGCCAAAATGCTAACTAAGCAGCTGTGTTTCAAATCAGCCCATGTGAAAGAAAGATGTCATTACCAACCAAATGTTCATCCACATGCAGTGGGTCCCATAATCTCATTATGGAAAACCTAAAACATAATGAGATGCTCAGGAAGCATTTTTGTTCAAGAATTGAATTCCACTGTTATACTTAGGAAATGCTCATTTGTGATCAGATAATGCTGATAAGATATACAAAGTTACATTTTAGTTTCAACTTACAAATCATTGTACTCTAGCTCCAGGACAATTAAGTCAGTTTCAAAATCGGAGCTGCTTTGTTTTCACTAAAAAGTCACTGGTTTTTCTTATAGAAAAGGATGATGTAAGACTAATCTACTTTAGTATCATCTTCTTCTCACTTCCCTCTTATAGAAGAAAAATCTAAATAGTTACAAGGTATGTACATGTTGAAAGTCTGCACCGTAAATAACTTTGCTTCACTTGAACTTGCGAATTACAGTGTTTGGATCAGGAGATTTTACAGAATAGACACTTCAGTTGTTCAACCTGTGTGTGAAACATTTTCTATTGCTCTTGAGAAATTTTACAATCCCAATACGCAGGGTTAACCTGTTATAACCTCCAGCAATAAGTAAGACTGTTAATGTAATTCATAGGAGACTGAAGTCTGTTGATCTATAACCTACCTAAATTAGCAGTTACTTACAAACTGCTTCCTTTTCTAAGGTGTCAGTGAAACATTAGAACACAGAGGTTGCAGGAATTCAGATCTTCCTCTCTTCATCATATTGATTCCTCCCCCTGCCCCCTTCCAGGTCTTCTAGTTAATTTCCAGGCACTATCTACAACACCCTCCATACCCAGTCCTCCTTCCCCTGCCAGCAACTATTCCATACTGAACCCACAACACAGAAAGGCTAAAGCAGTAGATCATGCTGGTGTGCAGAAGTGGCAAAAGAATGGACTTTTTTTTTTTTTTTCCTAATTGCAAGACTCAGATATGCTGCCAGCTAGAGCATACTTTGCCTCAGGACCATCCCACCCCCAAGGTGCCAGCCTTCTCAGTTAATGCCAGGACTTCAGACCTATAAGGATGCCGGAGTTTCAATCAGGTTAATATTGCTTGTCAATCCATTTCAGGATGACATGACTTGTACAATAGGTTTAATTATTCCAAGTAGCCTTTTGCTGAAGCTTTCCCCTCAAGGCCAAAGTTTTATTCTGGCTGTACTAATATCACCTGGAGCATATCAGTGGAAGTCAATAACCTTTGCTCTCTGCTGACTTATGCTGCAGGGTTGTAATTGCAGCTAAATAAGATACAAGCATGATGTAGCATGCATACAATGGTGTGTATTTTTCCAGCAAAGGTAGAAGCAACCTGGTGCCACAGAAGCAGTATCAAAGCCACAAATCACAAATACAAGGGATTCAAGGAATGTTAGTCTGCTCCAATACACATCAGAGTCACTGTCTGCTTTCATTTCCATTAGTATGCCCCTGAAAGAAAGCTACAAGCTTAACACCTACTGAACCAAATTTCTCCATTGCCTTCATTGCAGTCCCATATGTCCATGTGCCCAGCAGTGTGATAGCAAGTGAGTCACCCTGTTATGCACCTGCAACAGCTTCTCCTCAGTTACTCGGGTCACAGCTCTCCCAATAAACAGTCTTGCCACAGAATGAGTCAGAAGTCAGGTTACTGAGGTCACTTGAAATTTTCAGTGACTAATCACTAGCTTTTGTTATCACAAAAATACTATATAAAGCTGCTTTGCCACTGAAAATATCTACTGGTGCAGGTCTCTGCACACACAGAGCTTCCTGCAGCAGGGCATTTCTGTAGGGGTTACTCTGTACTAAGTGAGCTATTCCTGATGCATCCTGTTTTTACTACTTGCAAAGTTACTAGAGTTGCTGTATTCCTGCTACCGGTCTTCCTGACAGAAACATGCATGCTGACCATTGTTTTTTTAACTGAAGTAGACCTTTTGCCAAACAGTTAGTCTGCTGTTTTCCCTCATCTCCATTTGCTGTTAGAGAAATATTTTCCACAGCAAAACATTAGCCACTGAGCCCTGTGGACAAATCCTGATAAAGGCTTTCCGCTTGTAATCAACATTTGCCCATGGAAACCAAAGCCTTTTTGTTTTTGTTTTTTTTTTAATCCTTCTTTTCCTCCTCAAAAGGAGTTTAGCCCTGTTAGCATTTTTTCCTGATTTCAAAAGTCTTTGCATGGGAGACACACATCTGTACTCTTTTATACACAAATGTGCGAGAGCAGACCAAGACCTCACTTTTTGCTTTCTCTATAATTAGTATGTTCAGAGGAAGCCTTAACGCTGTACATTAATTTTCAAATCTGCAGCATCTTTTCAGAGAACACAGAGATGTTACTTCAAAACAAAGCAAGGGCATTAATAAACACAGGACCAAGAAATCCACAAAGGTTAAGTGATTTTCTATGGAGTAATTCATTCTCCTAATGAGTTTGCCGCAGACAATGCTCTCTGCAAGCGGTTATTGCATATGTATCCTTAATTTGTGTGTTTATATAATTCATGGTAGTGCAAAATAAATTTCTGTGTGAAGTCTCCTAATAGACGAAGGGAGGCTATGATACTCTTCCAGAGCTTGTTCATTACAATATACACTGGCATGGAGTCCAGAGGGAGAGGAAGCCATTAAACATTAAGCAAAACAATTGCTGTCACCCTCCAGAGGGACGGGTTTTGTAAATGCTTATGTTAATGTTGTACAAAAGAGTTGAATATTCGTGTAAAATTAGAATGATAAAGGGAGGCAAGCACCTTGTCCTCAATTTCATGAGATTTGGTTGGCTAACTAATGATATTTGGATCTTTGTCCTAGAAGAAGAGAGCTCATCCTCTCCTAGCCGCAGACTGGGCATCCCTGAGAACTAATTGTCACTGGCAAACAGAAAAGGCAAAACAAAAAGACGCTTCCAGTGTTTTCTATCCACAAAGCTGAAACACTCCCGTGTGTGTTTTCAATTTAACTAAAATAGATCACTGTGTGTAAACAGCCACTCTATCTGCATCATTCATATTTGATGGACTAGTCAGTACAACAGATACTTCTATCCATCCCGTAAGTGATGAGAAACTAGACACTTCAGTGTCTTGTGCTCCTCTCAGTTAACATGAGTGGCAGCAGCTGTTATTCTAGGCTCCTTAACATGTAACGTTTGACGTAAAGGCGAGAAATAAATGAGATATATTTAGTGGAATTTGGTATAACCAAAGTAACTTCCATGATCAAACCCTCCCAGGATTTGATCAAACACAGGAAAGCTCTCGCCATGTTTGTTAAGGCATTTGTGTTCTAAGCCTTTATAGGCTGTATAATAGTATTCTTATCAGGCTAAAAAGTAACTCGCAGAAATGGTAGGGCACGATCTCAAGATTCCTTTGTTCATGTTGGCAGTAAAGCACAAAGATGGTCCAGAACACCATCAGCAGAGAATGTCAAGAATATACTAAGAAGATGTGCTTGTGTTTCACTTTAGGTTTTCCACACTCAACTTCACACGCCTCTAAGAAACACGTAAGCAGACTTTTAAGTCTGTTGGAAACCAAGAGGAGATGTTGCCACTTCCTTCTGCTTGGAAATGATGATAGTAGCTGATTAACTGGGAACAGATGTAGCATCCCAGAAACAGCATACAAAGGAAGACAATCCTTCCTTCTCTGAGCAGATACCTGAAGTCAAGCATTCCTGGTCCAGCTTAGATAAAGGTATGTTGGTGGTGGTAGTGAAATATCGTAAATGCCATTTCATGTTTAGACATGAAATCAAACATCTTTCAGGTGCAGGTTATCAAGCCCAGGAAATGGGTTCCTGGAGAAGCTGTGGGGCATACACCCTTGGAAATAGACAAAATCCCATCAGATCAAAAACCTGTTCTGCTTGACCCTGCTTGGAGAAGGGGGTTTGGACTGGGTGGTTTTCAGAGGCTCCTTCAAACCTCACCCACCGTGTGATTCTGTGAAAGGGAAGCTCATGAAGCAAGGCCACAGGCAGAAAAGTATAGCACCAGTGTTTCACAATAGGCTTTGGAGGAACCATGTAGATATACAAAAATAAAAGAGCTTCTTTTCCTTCCTTCTTTCCAGTCCCTCCTACCCCAACACACACCTTCTGTGCTAGCACACAGGGAGGGAGAAGGCAATCCCATGGCCAGAGCCTCAGAGTTCTCAGACCTGGAAAGAGCAAGTGAGATAGAAGACCCCTTGCCTGCTTTAGGACATACTTCAGGGAAGCTCACTAGACCTCTTACCAGCTAGCATTTTAGTGGCCTACCCTGCAGACTAAGAAGATAACATCTCCTGAGATAAAAATGCAGTTGCTTCATTTGTGGCCTCACCAGAAAGGGCAGCTGCAGTCCCATTTTTAAGCCTCTGCTCTGAAGCAAGAGCCGATGGAAAGAAAACTGTAACTTCTGCCTTCTCCTCTGGGAAGAAGCTGGAGAAGTTTTGTGCGAAGGTCATTTTAATATTAAGCCAAAGGTCCAAGAAGCACCAGACAAACAGTTCTGTTTTTCCAAATAAAGAGTTAGTATCTACACAGATAGAAAACTTTCTCCTCTCATTTTAGTCAGGCTGGTCCTTCCTTATTCCTGAGGGAACACAGTCATTTCTTGGGCATATTTTTATATGTGCCAGTGAGAATCAGGAAGAGACAGCATGTGCTTGCTCCTGGGTTTACAGCATGGGGCCTCTGCATGGAGGAGAGTCACTGGGCACAGGCTGGCCACGTGGAGCAGGGACAGGTCCCGTGCAAATCCAAGCACTGAGGTCTTCTGGAACCAACGCTACATCCAGCTTCTAATCGCCTCTTGGGTGGGTGTTGTAATGTGCCTACAGCTAAGGTGGGAAGATCACTTCTCTGTTACTAAGAATAGAGTCAGGGAAACATTACCCTGCGAATCGCTTTAATATGCATCACACTGCCACATATACTTTATGACTCTATTTGCACCGTATGTGTCAGTTCAGCTCAAGCCCACTGCTGCTGCCAAGCTCCTGCAGCTACTAGTTCTTCCTTCCCATGCACTGGAGAAAAGGGGAGAGCAGAAGACAAGAAGGCTTTCCACAAGGCTTCTGCCGAGATACTCAGGGATGGGGCTTGCCTCCTGCTCCTTCAGCATGGCTTGGAGCCACCAAAGGCAGGCTGTAAAGCAGAGAAAACTGCTCAGGGGGCACAAGTGGGAACAGAGTGACTTAAAGCTACAGGGCACGTGGAGAATGCAGAAGCAGTTCAGTCTTAGATGAAATCAGCCCAAGTCTGTGATGCAGTCCATGAGACGTGAGCAGCAGAGAAACAACATGGGAGGGTTCCCCTTTGTTTATGAAGTGACTTACTGGCTGATGGGCACAAGGCAACGTGCTAGCAAGGTGATCTCTACCTACAAGGGCCACACAGATGGCATTCAGAGAAGTAGAAAAAATGATGTGAAAGGTGCCAGCTCCCTCCCCATCATCTCCTTGTGTCTGCCATGAATAAAGGCACAGGTAGAAGGATTTGTCCTTTCTCTGTACCCTGTCACCTCAGATGGTTAGTACAGCTGGTTACTCACCCAACCTGCTTATTCTGCTGTGCACTGCAGCTGGCTGCAGGAGGGGAAACACACTGCAGATTCTTACAATTTAATGCTGTTCCCAGGCTAACAAAGATTAACGTTTCTTTTGGGTGCTCTGGACAAAAGCAGGATGTTGCTATACCTCTCTCCTATGAGTGCCTACAACCCTAAAAATTGAGCATTTGGGGATTTGTATATATGCCTTATCTTAAATTATTGCTTAGCAACAGACTTTAACCAAGGACATGTTTGTAAAACTGCCAGGCATATCCCTATCTGCTAAGTGCAAAGAAATAAACACACCTTTCCACATTGTCTTTGCTAGGATCACATAGATAGTCGATGATCAAACTAAGCAGAAGGTTATCAGCTGTATAGGCTCTTAGCATTTTTACAATGCTAATAAAGTGTTCTCAACCCAGGTGAATCAAAGCCTTTTCACTGCAAAAAAGGTATCTTTGCATACCAAGTAGGTTGCAGATGGAGAAGCACACAGCAGGACTCGGCAGGATCTAGTTTTGTGGTTGCTCCTTCCACATGGAGAGGAGCAATGTACATGTTTATCTAGCAAGTGTTAGGTGTTCCCCTGACACACTGCTACGTGTGTGCATGCTAATGAAGAGACTTGTTTTGGAAAAAAAACAACACACATCACGCTGTCTTAAACCTGACTTTAGATACCATCTTGGTATCTATCAACCCAGCTATTCTGTCAAGCAGTTAATAGGGCAAAGCATAACACTGGTATTGTACCTTAAACAGGATTACAGCTGACAGTCCAAGGTTATACTGCTTAGTTTTGTTACAGAGGACCTTTTTTCCCTTCCAGTCACCAGGCTGTACTGTACTTCACCACTGTAAGCCACAATGTAAATGTTACACACAGCTATATGATTATTGGGCCTGCAAAGGGGCAAACACACAGGTCCTTCTCACCTACTTGTAGCCTCGAGCTGCAGCAGCTGGTGACTGTGCTTTGGCAAGAGGTGTCCTGTGGAGAGCTCACAGTGGCTTTATGCAGCTAAAGGATCCTTTCCTTTGCAGTTTCTTTTATGAAAGAGGTAGAAGAGTTGAATTTCACTTCATCTGTGGACTCAGGAGAGAAGAACCACTTTCCTGTCTAGAGTGGGGGGTGAGATGCACTGAACAGCAGCTGTGAATAGCACACTTTTTGGTGTGCAAGGAGGCAGGCAAGGAGGCTGCAGCCCCTCCTCTCACACGCTCTAAGAAAACATGGGTGCTCATGTGGCATGTCACAACAGAGCTGAATGCACATTGCTGTGCTTCTCTCCACTGCACACACTCTGTCCTCTGTGCATCAGTGGTGTGCGCACCTTGCAAATGGGGCAGAGTTTGAGAAGCAGAGAGGCAGGTTGTTCAGCATAGGTCTTCTCCTCCTGAACCCTATTTTACAATGTTATAAAAGTTTACATCATCACTCCTAGGGCCTGGGGAGGCAGGAGGTAACCCTACACGGTCCTTATCTTTGTTAGCACGTAGCCTGTAACACCATCATTAAGGCAAAGGCCAGACACACTGATGCTCGGGCTGCTGCGGCGATGAGTACTTCCAAAGACACGCTAAAACTTAATGCCCCATCGGAGCTCCAGCAAAGGAAGATAAGAGCTTCAGACTGGAGGAAATGGGAAGCACTAAACGGTAATGAGCTACAGGCAGGTTTAGGCAGTCCCTGTGGACAGCCCTATTGTAAACAGTATCATCTCAGTGCTGGCTTAAAACTGAGCAGTACACCAGACTTGCAGCAGCTTTTAAGGTTTTAATTGAGGTTTAAAATGATTCATTTGAGATCCTTCATAAACTGCAAGCACTTAGAAAAGAAGCTGCAGTCAGGTCTATATTGTCTTAAGACACACATTAATGGTCATGTAGGTGCTCAGTTCTGGGATGTGCTGGACACCTACACCTTGCACTGGAGTCAGAATTGGACATCCTCCAGCTTCACTCCCTTTCTCACTAGTTAAAAGTGGGAGTGGAGTAATAAAGAAACGGCAGAGAAAGAGCAGGAGCCCCTGTTAGAGATTGTACCCTATAGCCCAGAAAAACAGATTCAGCTGTTTCCTAAACACAGATACTTGCCTGGTATGCTCTCAGTCTGGTAAGGCCAAGTACATCCATGATGGGGGCAGAGGGGAAGAGGAAAGGTGGTCCTGGCCAGCAGGATCAAGCCACTTTTGTCAGGGCTCTGTCAGCAGAAGGAGCAAAGGGGATTAAAATCCTTTCTGAAATTCTGGCGACAAGAGGAAGCACAGCTCTCCCATTATCTTCCTGCAGATAAATATTTGAAAGCAACTATAAAGAAAACTCAGCCATGCGTTCCCTGCTACCTACCAGGCCGCACGTCGGTACAATGGGAGCCACGTTCAGACAAACAACAACACAAGGAGGGTGAATGTAGCAAGTTCACAGGCACCAATCTCTATCAATTTCTGCTGAGGCTACTATTTTATATAGATACCTGTTTACTTCAAACCCATCAGAGGATGTATTTTAACTACATAGTGGGAATACCAGTATCACAGACCGAGGTTTGTTTTCAAAGGGGATAAGGGGATAGCAGAGCCACCTCACCTACTCCAAGGGGAACCCCAGGGTTACACCAGTGGAAACATACTTGGTGGCAAAAAACCCCTACAGATCAGGTTGCAGGTTTGAGTTATTCATCAGTCTTTTCCTTCCATTCAGGGAAGGAAAGGACAGTGTAACTGCTTCTCACAGAGACTCATTCAATCAGGCACAACAGATCTGTTCACACTAAAGGTAACTTGAGAACAAAGACTGGCCCTTCACCTGACACAAGTCAAGAGCTGTCTTCGGAGGACAGCAGCTGAAGTGTTGGTGGCACATAAGCTACTGATTTCTCCATACTGGGGCAAGAAGGGTGGTGGGAGGGCTTCAGAACTGGAATCTTACTTAGGACCTTTCTTAGAAAATAAGTCAAGCCCAAGGATACTTAGCAGGACAGACAGCACTTACTGGGCTGTTGGGGGTCCCATCAAGCAGTAGGCAGGCAGTGTGTTCTTGGGGCTTCTCTATCCTCCTACTGTCTCTGTAGTGGTAACACTCAACCACAGTGAAGCTGCACTTCATTAATACAGCTGCAAGCAAGGAAAGGATCAGGCTGGCTATAGCATTCAGGCTTTATTTCTCTTCCCGGACCAGCATTTTCAAAAGCTCTCCAAAGTCCTTTATCTACTAGAGGAGCAAAAGTTCTCCTGGACAGACCTGTCTTATCAACAACTCAGTTGGCAAATCTGACATGGTGCAGTAAAGCAAGTCAAGAAACCTTTGCACTTCCCAATGCAAGGAAGCAGCATATAATTTGTCTGCCCAGAAGGCCATGTAGGCATAATCAGACTCCTCTACATACACTTCATCCCAGTCATTTAGACAGAGCACAAAGCAAATTACTATTTACAGGTAGTGACAAAAATATGTGGTGTTGGGCAACCTGCATGTTACAAGTGCTCACAATACAGAAGCAGATGGCCACCTAAACTTTCCCCTTCCTTCTGGTGCAAGTTTCTCTCAACCTCCACAGGAGCAGTGACCTTTAGACTTACTGAAATTTCAAGAACATCCAAAGTCTGATCCGAGATCAGATTCCCTCTGTATTAGGCACTGTAAAGCTGCAGAGGCCTTTCTCTCAGTATTTACAGCCTAAGCAGATAATGCCTGGGTTTGCTAACAGAGAATGGGAATGCAATTTGTCCATGGATAATCACCAGGGCATGGGGTGGGGGCTGAAATACAAGTCCTGTTTCCTTAATATTGATGCAGAGCTGCAAGCAAGCTGGGAAGCATGCAGACCCCTGCAGCAAGTCTCTTCCCCCACCCCTTTGGGAACAAATGCCCTGCTGCAAAAATGGCCAGCAGGGCACAGGCAGAACTGGATGAAAGGCACCAGACCACACTGTTTCCAGTATCTAAAATGGCTCCCATGTACTAACTGCAGTAAACCACTCTGTTTTATCTCGTATCCTTAGCTAGGTACTGATTACCAGAGCCAATAACACTGCTATAAATAATTCACGGGCTGCAAAGACATTGTTCATCCCAGGGATGGGAACGTTTACTAGTTACAGCTGATACTGGGGGACAAGTCTGCTCTGGCTTCCCTAACTCTTCTGAAGTCTTCCTGTAGCAAGAAATACCAGCAGAGATTACAACTTTCTGCTTTGATGTGTCTCAATCAAAGAGAGATTTATGATACCTGATAAGGGTGGCTTTCCTACCTGTACATTTTTCCATTTGTCCTTACTCTCCTTTGCGGCAGGTACACCCATCTGCCCCACCCTACTTCTGACTTGTCTTTCCATAAAGAAAAGAAATGACACACAATAACATTTGTTTTCCCTTAGGTGTATCAAGGGGGACCAACCTCCACTCCTGGCTAGATGGAGAGCACTGCACCAGCCAACAGGAACTTCACAAGTAAGAAGTTTTAAGAAAGCTGTGAGACACAAGTGAAAAGGGGGTCAAGGTGTTTCTGTGATGCCATGCCTTGTTCATGGGGCTTCCCTGGTCAGGGAAGAGTGCCATCAGAGAAGGATGTAAAGCTAAAACTGAGACTAGAACAGTTTTCCCCTTTCAGCAGTGAGATGCCTTCCTGGCATAGTACATCAATAGAAGTACGTCAGTATGGCCACATACCTTGCCAGCACCTTTCAGCAGATGACACAGTCACACACAGGACACCAAAGTCACCATACAGCTTCAACCACCAAATTTAGAGCAAAAGTTTTTAACTGCTTTTCAAAAGCAGTTCTGTGTTTCCCAAGTAAATCTCTGCCACAGCACTTTGTGGAAAGCTTTTTCTGCCTGAGGAACACCAGGAGCCACATGAATAAAACACCTCCCAGAGGGTCTTTCTGTTCTGTCATCAGCAAAGACCTGCCCTGTCCTATGAATGCCTCTCTGTTAATGTGAAGTTTTCCAAGACTTTTCTTGGCCTCATGTAGAGAAAATGTACAGAGATGTCACAGAATCACAGCATGGTAGGGGTTGGAAGGGACCTCGGAAGATCATCAAGTCCAACCCCCCCTGCCAGAGCAGGACACAACTAGAGCAGATCCCACAGAAATGCATCCAGACAGGTCTTGAAAGTCTCCAGAGAAGGAGACTCCACAACCTCTCTGGGGAGTCTATTCCAGTGCTCTACAACTCTTCCTCATGTTGAGGTGGAACTTCCTGCACTTGAGCTAGAATCCATTTCCCCTCATCGTATCACAAGGCACAAGTGAAAAGAGGTTGTCCCTGCCTTCTTGACATTCAGCCCTTGGGTATTTATAGACATTAATTTTATCTCCTCCCAGGCTTCTCCTCTCCAGACTGAAAAGCCCAGGTCTGTCAGCCTTTCCTCTTAAGGCAGCTGATTCCAGCCCCTTCATCATCCTCATAGCCTCTGTTGGACTCCAGTATTTCCCTGTCCCTCTTGAACTGGGGAGCCCATTTTTGGCTTGTCACATTTTTCAGTTTCAGCAAAAGCAACAGTGATGAATTTAATACCATGTAAGTTTATATATTCCACTTTAAGAAGCTTATTCTACAGTTTCCCTTATCCATGTCCCACTTCGCTTGTAGTATTAATGGTTGGTTATTTATTCCACCCATCTATGCAGAAACCTAAAACTTCACCCACTCTGGGAACACAGCACACTTACCACCTTATGAACAAGCCATTATGTATTTTTAGGACTGCTTCAAGAAAATTGCTAAAACCAAAAAAGGTAAGCCAAAACCAGTAAACTTTACACCCCTATGAAGTGCTCAGTCTTACAAGTCTCAGGAGAGAGAGGGTCCTTGTGCCTTCCAAGGCTGACCTCTAATCGAAAACAGCTGCATGAGTTAGAAAGCATCTCTGAAACATTTAAAGCCAGTGCACAGAGACAAAGGCCATTCCTGATTTAAAATGGCTGAACTGGTTTCCTTGAAGCCCACATGCATGAAACCAATTTCAAAAGGAAAACATCTAGAAGAGTTCAGCTCAGTAATACGAAGTTTCAGAAAGTTATAAGCGAATGTATCTGCCAGAGAAGGAACTAAAGAAGAAGAAGGAATTAAAAACACTTTAGCAACCTTAACCAGCACAGAGAGCACTGCTGCTGCCAGAGCCACTGTGTCTGACAGATATGTAATGCACACAGAGCTCTCAGAGCACAAGAACTCCCACTGAAGTCAATACTTTAAATTATACATTGACCTAAGTTCTGTACTAAAATTGTGACAGAAAATAAAACTTCCAGAGTTTGTACCATATTTTATTACTATCAGTAAGGACATTTGCTTATGTTGAGAGCTGTCATTTCTGATTAACATTTACCCAAGCACAGTTTCTGTGGATTATTTCTACTTCTCCTGCCAGAGGATGTTCAGTTTTTTAAGAAAATTTTTCATTTGTCTCCCCCCCCATTTCCCCCAGATAGTCTTGCTTTCCATGAGGCTCATGGCCTTGGATTCCCTCTTCTTTTGCAGTTACTTCCAAACCACCTCCCAGTTTCTTCCAGGTGCGAAATCATGTCTGCAGGGAGGGGCATTGCCTTCCCCCACCCCCCTATACTCCTGACGCTAGTTTGCAAGTGGCAGAAGATGCCAAGCTCCTTACCCAAGCCAGCAATAGTTCATGGCTGCTTGGGAAACCACCCAGTGGGTGTATAGCTTCCAGGCTAGTGTTGCCCGCATACATGGAAACCAAGAAATATCAGATAAAGGAGGGAGGAACAAGCTGTAAAATCCCAGGGCTGCTAAAAAAGGACTTCCTTTAGGAATACTGTGTTACAAAAGACTCTGAGAGATCCAAACAAGAGCCGAACCTGGTTTGTGCCATGTATTGTTCAGTAACAGTTAGTGCTTTTGAATAGCAATTTTCATCCAGAAGGCTCCAAAGTAGTCTGAAAAGGGTAAGTGTTGTTATCTCTACAGATGGGTAGGGAAGCCAAAGTACAGGAAGATGAAATGACTTGCCCATGGTCACCACAGCTGAGTGCACCACTGAGCCATGCTGATCCCAGTAACAGAGAGCCCTAAAAAAATGTCCAGGAACACCCCCAAATTTTACTCATTTACAAGTATATACAGTACAGTTTTCAGTGCGTTGACTCATGCACTTAAAGGGAAGTATGGACACAAATCTCTGCAAAATCAAGGACCAAGAATGAGACACAGGATGAGAGCATGCTAGTTTAAAAAAGCACACACCAGTTTGTCACCTCCCCTGCAGGGCCAGGGGCCAGACCATGGCATGCTGAGTGCTGAGGGCACACAGCAAGTCACTCTCTGTGCATGAGTCATGAGCCAGCTTGGGATTCCTGGGCTCTGGGTTAACTCAGTAAGGCCATACTCTTATTTCAGTTACTTACAGTTTTTAACTTCCTTTTAGTCATTCCTCTCTCCTGGCACTGAATCGGGACAGGATTTAGTTCTTTGGCATTGTAAGGATTTCCAAGCCAGACCGGGTGGTTGCCAAGGCATCTATTAGAGTACCAGGGCCTCTACATTAAAGAGTCTGTGGTAAAGCCCAGGATCAACCACCAGGCAGTGGCAACTTAAACAAATTCCAAAAGAAAGTCTGTCTTCTAGCAAAGAAAATAACTTTCTCCCCACAGGATTTGCAACCACTCAACCACTGAAGAGCTGTGCTCATGCAGAAGGAGCCTGGAGGGAAATTCAACCTGAAATAATCATAAACCACCTAACTGGTATTATCCAAGCTGAAAAGTAATGCAAGTAAGCAAGCACAAACTAAATGACATTGGATATCTTTTTAAACTGTTTGGCTTTAAATGTGAAAAGTCTTACATATAACCCTTCTATACCTATTTAGGTATATAATGATTTTTTCATGTTGTTTTTAATTTTATAGGATTGTAAAACAGAATATAATTGGAATAGGATACTGAAATAAGATGATATCCTGCAGCTTCATAAATGGAGAAGAAAACATTGCATATATTTCTTTCCATAAGAAAGAAATAAATGTACTGTGATGATTCTTGTCTCCAGAAAAAGAATCATTGTGTTGCATTTTGTTGTTTTCTAAATAATGTTTCTCAAATGAGGGGCTCTTCAGAGGTGTGGAGTACAGCACCTGCTAACTGGCCCCAGTAGCCCTGAATGAGTAGTTTGAATATCCAGACACCTGTGAGAATTTAAGACATAGCTGATAAGGAAGTCTTCATTATACTTATACTTGGATAAACTGAAAACATTCTTGAACTTATTCCCATTTTCTCCTCACAACTGGCTATGTAGACCTAAGCCCATTGTCACTGAGGTTTATTGTCTCTGGATGTATATCCTTCTGGTCATTGCATTAATCAAGTTGCTTGCTGTTCAGCTGTTCAGATACTTTTTGTAGAAGTTACATCAGACAAGTGGTGATGAGTAGAAAGTAGAGGAAATAGAGATCTTTTTTCTCCAAATGTAGGCAGATGGGAGTGACAGATTACAGGACTCACAAGTGCCAACCAGGTCACATACTGCTCTGGAACTGAAATTCCATCATTCTAGTGGGGGATTCTTCACCTGTTAAATGCACTGTCTTCCCAGCAGACAGAAATTGCAAGGTACCATTTCAAGATGCTGTGATATTTATAAACCTAAGCCAGTGATGATCTGCCCATGAGGAACAAAGGTTGATGCCCCCTCAGCCTTTGCAGCTTATGATAGGTGTCATTTGCCATTTTGTCTCTCATAACAGCATGCCGTATGTTCGAATTTTATCACTTCTCTAGCACTCTCATCGTGTGTCTTTCCCAATTTAGTGATAGACCTGGAAAATGAGTGATTGTTCCTTCTGACTAACACAGTATTAGAATAAAAGCAAACCAGATACCTTTAAAGTGTTCTCAGATCCACTTTAGGGAGCTATGATCCTCATTTAGGAGGCAGCAAAACTAAAGTAGATAGATGTGAAGCAGTATGCTCACCTTTGTGCATTTTGTCAAGAGGAAGAACATAACCCATCACTCAAACTGACGAGCGTGTTTCCTGCCCTCTGTATTCTGGTGTTGGCTGAGCTTGGCAATATAGAACAACATTTTCTCATGTGATTTTGTCCTTAAGTTCTTTGGTTTAAAATTTTTTTTTTTTTTTTACTACTATAATCATTTACTTGAAGTGTTTGGTCTTAATTACAGTGAACATTTTTTCATTTCTGTACAGATGGGAAATGCACTGAAATAGAACTGCATGGTTTAAGTTCATCATCTGTTCATCTCTTGATAGAGATCAATATAGATTAGAGGTAAGACTGTTTATCCATATTCATTTTCAAAAACCAAAATGATATGCAACAGCTTTATAATTAAGCAGAAGTGATGATGGTTTTATACAGCTTAGCTAAATGGGTTTGCCACCATGCACTAGAGTAGAAGCTATAAAAAAAGACCAGATGTTGCATTTTTCCCCTGCTCCATGCTGCAATTTGCGTGAGGGTCCCACATCCTACATAAATCTTGAGGTCAAACTTTTCTAACCTGGGGATCTAATATTTCTCTTCTAAAACCACACTAGCTACCCAAATAAGGCGGCTTCTTTTACAGAGGGGATGAACAACCCCAGCTAGGAGTAAAAAAAATCTGAAATATATTTACTCAGGGACTTACGTGCCTGAACACAGTGGTGGCTTCAGGTTCCTAAGCCTGCTGAACTCAAAGCTTCTCATGTAGCTCCTGCCTTATAGCCCAGACATTTACATTTCTGCCATAAATAAAACGAGCTGAGTCACAACACTGAGAAGCCCATCTTACAAGTGAGCTGCAGCAGAAATCCTGTACTGGGTGTTGCTCTGCCAAATTATTTTAAGTCCTCCCAAGAGCCTTTAGCATACACAGGTTCCCTTATTATAGGGTGGAAAAAGACAGCTAGGCAAAAATTGGCACTTCTGCACGTCTCAGTACAGTGGTTGCAAGATTTGCTTTCATAACTTCATCCTGCCAGATTTGAAGTAGGGATTGGGGATCCCACTGACTTTGTGGAAATACTTGTTTGAAAGCAGGCTTCAGCCTGGAGTACTACAGCTTGTGTAAGCCAGCACAGAGCACCTGAGACTCAAAGACATAAAGAAATACCTCAGTGTTTGAGACTGGTATCAGCTTGACCAGCAAGTGTTTACCCTATTCACTTGGTGAGGACATAAAGGGACACTGGCCCCATGATCCTCATCTCTCAGTTGCCAGAGCTGGGCAGAGCAAGATGTTACAGATAAGATCTCATCCTCACCGCACATAATACGTGTTTTACCACTGTCTTTGGTGGAGTCAGGCTTTCACAATATTCCATGCTTCATCCACAATGAAGTCACCAGGGTTATTCATGAGGCAGAGATACTAGGAGATAGCTCTCACATCATGGAAAAAGGTAGGCAAGGACCTACTAAAATCAACATTACATGACTGCTTCCATAGGGAGCTGCTTTTCTCCAATTATTAGCCACAGTGATTAAGTGTGCTGGATGACTCAGGGACCTTATGTTACCCATCAAGAGCAAAAGCCATTTGGAGTTAGATAAATGTCCTTAAAATGTGTTCTTTAACATATGTAGCTCACAATATTTTGAGCACCAGTAGCCATGATGTGAATCATCTCCATGCACTGAAAGTTTGTTGCTACTTCTTTGTCTTAAACAAACAACATGCCTAAGAGCTCTTAGAAACTACAAGATCGGCCCAGTCAAGCAATAAAGATTGAGCACTGATATTGATTAAGAGTTTTTGCTTCACACGTTCAGCTTCTAGCAGCCTGGCTTGACAGTGTGCTGGACATCCTGCACTGCCGTGGTGCAGCCCACAGAATGGGCATGTAACTGAGGAAAAATGTCCTGCAGTCTATATGCTAATTTATAATTTCTAGAAGTAAGAGGATAGTTACTTCTCACTTCAGGGGTCTCTTTAATTTCCAACTAGCTCTTTAAAAGAATATCTTAATTTTCAAGTCCTCCGTACTACTTATAGTACTTTTATTGATGACTTTTAAAGAAACCAATGCTCAAGTAAGAAACCTCTTATGAGTACCAGTTTCAGAATAAGTGAGTATTTTGAAGAAATGTAGTTGCCAGAATTAAAAAAAAAAAAAAAAAAAAAAAAAAAAGCCTGAGGACATCATTAGATTCTCAAGGCAGCTAAATATTTAAAAAGAAAAAAACCAAAGACCTTTCCTTTAGTGTGTTGGATTGATTAATAGAATACTTCTTGTTGTGAATAGTTCAATGCTGTATTCCAATCACAGTTGATTATAAATTAACACTCATTTTAACTGATGCAGATAATCATGCCAATGTCACAGCAAATCCATTATCAAGCACTACATATGGATACTGTAATGTAAACAAGAAGCTGAGAACTCCATTATCTGCCAGTGCATCCCTACCAAGTAATTTCTAAATATTTCATCATTGTTTAGACTGCATTCAGATTGCACAGAATAACTTGCTACTTAAAAACAGTAGATGCAACTGTTTTCTTAGGTATAGTTAGCAACAAAAAGGAGGAAGATTTCCTTTGTTATCAGCTGAAATACTTGCTCAGGATATTGGAAAAGAAAATATCTTCCCTGAACTCCCATGATAGTCCATACTTCCCTCCTAACAAGTTAAGTTTGATTGAGGGGAAAGAACTAACAAAAGATTGACAAATAAGCTCTTTTTTTTTTTTTTTTTAATATAGAATCAGAGGAAAACATGGCTGCTCCCAGCAGTCATTGCAGACAATAACCCTGTGCCTCAGTTTCCCTCCTTGGTGTTGTGAACGACTGGTAGGGATATAATCCCTTTTTATATTACTTCCTTGTTTTTCCCTCTCCAGGGAGTCACACTCACATTTTGTGTGTTAACACAGCCCCAGAATAAGGAAACTCATGCTGGCACGTTCTTTTCCATTCCTCAGAGCAAAAGGCTGCCTGACAACTTTTTTTACCATGGTCCTCCTGCCTTTGTTCATTGAACAGCTAGAGCTGCTGCAGGGCTCAGCGGGGCTCTTCTGCTCGTTTCTTTAGAGCTTTTTAACCGATGGGCCTTTAATGCACAAATGAGATCTATACTTTCCAGAGCAGAGCTACAAACAGAGATTTCATTCTTGAGATACTCTGATCCCTTCTCTTCATTCACAGAAATAAATGCAAAGTATACAATAAATGTAGACTCATGCTGTTGAGCTAAAGTACTTTTATAAATGTAACAGATTCTGGCCTCACACTTTTTTTGGTCAGTGTCACATTAAAAGGCTTATTTCTGATTAGACTTGATAGACACTGGTATAAAACTCTCATGTCATTTCAGGATCTGCTGTTATTTTGGGGTTAGAGGAGAAATAACTAAGAACAGTATTTAGGAAAGTTCCTTCTGATACAAAACTGAAGTCCTATCCATATCACTGGTTTCTAGATATAGACTGTAAACTACTCCATAACTCAATGTTTCCTCTACATGCTCCCACTTCGTGTTAAGCCCAAACTTGAGATTTCTGCAACAAGAGGAATCAAAAGCAATCCAGAAAAGGCATTCCTGGTTATATTTGGAAGTTGATCTCAACCATTAAGAAAATATATAGCAACTCTGTGGAGAAGAAAAACAATGATGTTAAAATAGTCCTAGCATATTATGCAATGCATTTTCTTTGTATTTATTTGCTTCTTTCTAGTAGCCATGTTATTCTTTACTGGTAAATGAGCTGGAGCCTACATTTCCAAACAGATTATTCAATCCTCAGTCCTGTTCCAAATCAAACCCAAATAATAATTTTATAGCCATAACAGATGTAGGAATGATGATCAATTGTAACAGCCGTGCCTGTTTCTCCAGAAGTTTCACGTCCCATCCTGAAAGAATTCATACATTTTGCTGTAGAAACCAAGTGAATTTTAGAGTACTGAATTTATAAAGCTCCAATGACTTCTGCTAGCTGATTTTGAGTTAGGATCTTCCATGAAGGGTTTTCATATTTGTCTCCAGAAAACAAGAAAGGAAACAAAAAAACCCGACTTTGTTTCTAACAGCTGTAGTCCAGACCAAGCTTGTTCACAACCATTAGGTAGGGTAATGCATATTTATTCATTCTCCCCATCTCCCTCCCTTAATTTTAATTGTCAGGTTTAGTCAAACATAAAAAGGAAACTTTTGTGTAGTCAGAACAACTCAAGAGGTTTCATGTAGCACTTCTCTCTCTTTTTTTTTTTTTTTTGTCTACAGAAAACAATTGCAAAGTTAAAGCTTGCTCAGGTAACAGGACATTTCACTCAGCCATCACATTTTGATATTTGATAGTAATTAACTAAAGGAAAGAACAGCTGTTAAGAAAATGCTTAGTGACAGCATGTAGATGATTTAGAGTGAATTCATGGACCACATAAGTCCCATTTAAATCTAAAATGTCATGAGATGCACAGTAAAAAAATAATAATTGCATTATGTCTTTTCTTTGCAGTCTAACAAAGAGTGAGCCTTTATCGGCATGAACATCTGAACATTTCATCAAGTACTCCTATCATCTAGGATGGGAAGCTTAGACTCCTGTATCCAAAACCTTATGAAAAATAGTAAATATAAAATACAGTAATTAATTACAAAAGAAGAGAGCTTACTGGATTTCTTTTGTAACCTTCAGCAGCATTTTCCCTAGCTTTCGTGTCATAATTTCTCACATGTCAATCATTTTGAATGAAAGAGCAGATAGATCAAAGTTGATATGTTGGAAGTAAAGAGTAATAAGCTCTGTACAACACTATGAGCCAGACACAGAAGGAAAAAGAATAAGCAATATGGGAAAAACATGGTGGAGGTGGCAGACAAAGGGAAGCATTCTGAAAAGTCAGCTCTCCAAAACAGATCAGAGTTTCAGCAAATCTCATGTACACAGTTACAGTTACTTGCACAGCAGATAAACCACTCTGATACTGATCCTGTAACCATTTAAGGATTACCCATAAAACAGATTAGTAGTTTTCATAATATAGATGGAAAATTAACAATTTTGCTTCTCTAAAGATACCTTCTTGCATCTCTCCTTACCTGAATCTTAGTGACAGTACTTATTTCTCTTGAAGCATTTTGACCTCAAATGGCTGTGGCAGTGGGTAGACTATGAGCCAACCTACAAGCTAACCAGCATATGCCACACCCTATCATTACAAAAGCTGCTGTTCTTATTCTACAACTGCTTCATTGACAGGTTTTTTTTTGGTTTTTTGGGTTTTTTTTCCTAGGGCAAGGATTCAAGTGCCAGCAGTTAATAATAGCTCTTACACACACTTCAAAAGAGAAATAAGACAGAAGGTGCAAGCACCTTAATTCAACTCCCAGTAGCCTCTGATGGAAACAGGCTTGCAGCAGCCCCCTAGAGAAGCCACGAGGCTTGTTGTGGTTCTCCTGTACTTGCAGAGACGTTCCTACAGATATCTGGCAGATTTGAATATCCCAGTCAGAGGTAGATATGGATAAATCCACTTGGCTGGACATTGTTATGCCACATGGGAATGGTTCTCAAATTATTTGTTTTCTCTTTCACCAAAGAAAAAGCCAATTGGTCAGGCAAGGCCGGGGGGGGGGGGGGGGGGGGGGGGGGGG
>JANIJG010001060.1:0-27811 GCA_024611175.1 Megaceryle torquata | reverse complement strand
GGGTTGGGTAAGCGGATGAATGAGCTTCTTTATGTTTTGTTCGCGTAGAACAAAGAAAGAAGGATGCGGGAGGGGGGGGGGGGGGGGGGGGGGGGGGGGGGGGGGGGGGGAAATTACTTTCTGGTTTTGGAACAAGGAAGATTAAGAAAGTTTCCTGCTAAACACAGGGTTCTGGTGTGGTGAGGAAAGCACACAGCATTGCTACTGAGGGAAGACAGCCATGGACATAATCCACAAGCAGCCAGCAATGCATAAAATAAACACTGCTGTGACCAAGCACTACATAAGCAAGCTTCAAGGCCTTCCAGAAGTGGACTAGAGTTCTTGAGACAGAAGCCTCACCAGTATGATGGCTGTCATTGGACTATGGACAATGGAAGAGGGCCCTGAATGCAAGAGATCATCTCTGGGGCAGTTCTGACCCTCAGCAGCAGCTGCAGGGCTGTCCTGACATTACAAGGGAGTTTCAGAGACCTGGTTGGGCTTTCAGCAATTAGTAGTAGGGAAGGGCAAAGATGTAACCTAACTGTTTTTGGAGGCCTGTGATCCTTCTCACTGAACCAAATAAAAAAATGCTTTGTCTTCCATGTGTAACAGGTAATAAAAAATTGGGTCCATTAAGGACAAACTTGCCAATTTGACTTGGGAATTATTACTTAAGTAAAGGTGATTAATGGAAAAGGCATTTCGTGGCCAGAAAAAAAAAACCAAAACAAACCAAAACCAAACAGGAGCCCCTAATCCTGATAGTCACAGACTCTCCAGTTAAAAAAATGCATTTTAAAAAAATTAAATCAATGCTGGAAACATGTGGCAGTGACAAAAAAAACTCAAAACATTCTTATATGTGGAGAAGCTGACATTTAGCAATAGACATAAGACTGTTAATAGCATAGAGCTTTCTCCTGACAGTTAATACCAGGATAAAAAAAAAAATAAATCTGGAAAGTAGGACTTCTGTATGTTCTGTTATGTTTACAATTCAGAATTAATATAGAACACAGAGACATTGCTTTTATAAAATCCTTTTCCTGACCATAACTGTATTTTAAGCCATCATATCATAATGATATGCATTTATGAAATTGAAAATCTAGCCCCCACAGATAGTGGCACTGCACTAGTGCATCAGTTTGTGTCATTGTTATGATGAGATTTAGACAGGGAGCAGTTGTTTATGAGATTACTTAGGGTATGTGATCAAAAACCTCAGCACGGATGCCATTTATATCTAGCTGTTAGCTTGAGGTCAAGCGAGAAGCTTTCTGGCACAGAACAATTACACAGCAAAATAAACAGAAATTGTAAAGCTGTTCCCTCAATCAGCAGCCAAGCAGATCTAGTCTGTCAGTAAAGCATATCAGATTCAGTCTGAAATTCCAAGGCTGAAAGTGCAATTTTAAAAGGTGCTACAGATTATTTGTTGCAAATTATTATATAATAGCAGGATCTGTAACTCATCGAAGAAGTTGATGTTTACTCAGTATGGCTTTCCTACCACAACAGGCCACCTGTCTTGGAGTAGTTAATGAGATCCTAAAGGATTTTCAAATAAAAGGTTAGCATTTCCTTAGCTGAGAAAGGCTGTCCCCTGATAATATGTATTAATACAATCCTTTGTTGTACTTTCAAATAAACACTGAGCAACTGTACTGATGCCTAATTTTATTTCTTAAGGATACCATTCCTTCTAGAACTATAAGTGTGACAGAGCACAGATAACTTGTTTTGCAGGATAAAAAACCCCTCATCTCATTTCCATCAGATATCTAGAAATTACCAGTACCTTGACACAGTTTATCAACAGATTGTTTCAGCCCTAAGAAGGAAAAGGACCTAGCTATCTAGTGTAAGAAATACAGACAAGACCATGGCTGAGTTAGGCATGAATTCCTGGCAGCCAAAGAACAAAATGTATACAAGCATTATCACTGCAGGTTCTGGTTTTAAAAAAGTGAATTAACAGCTGCAATAAACTGCCTTATCCAGTAGGATCTTCTATAGTTTTATTTGCATATATATTTTCCCAGAGTCATTCCCAAGTATATGTCAAAGGCTGTCAAGAGGCATGTGTTAATAAATACCGTGCTTATAATTTATGAGAGGGGCATCATCAGCTACAGCTGGAGGTCCTCCTATCTCCAGCTACTGCCACTTCTCCTAGTCAAAGATAACAGACCCTCTAACCTCATAAAAAGCCTTGGAAGGAGCATGTTGTCCCTGAGGTGCACCTGGTTATGGCAAGCTTGAGGGGGTCCCAAAAACACAGACATGTTGAGGGAAGCGACGCCCACATTTTCATATTTCAGCTGACATCCAGCTGAGTGCTCTCAGCAGTGTTGTTTTCACTTTTCAGTTGTGCTGGGGGAAGAGCAATCTGCCAGGGCTCAGCCTACTCACTGCCTTCTTTCTGCCAAGTCTGTTCCACAGGGAATATGTGGGCAGCAGCACCTCATTTCTCCAGAGGATCAGGGCTGCAGTTCAGCCATGCCTCATGTGCCCCTGTCCTCAACAAGTGACAAGATACAGGGCGCTGATGCCATAGTCAAACGATTAATAAATACCAGTGATTGGTTCTCATCAGACTGTACTCATTTTTGAAGCACAGTGAGTCTTTTCGGTTTAAGAGCAAAGACTGCCAGTTTGGGCTGCCCAGTTTAAGAAGTTAATCACAAGAAGATGCCCAGTAAGTTTTGACATCTCACCCGCTCTGTGAATTATCACCTTCCTTTATTCCAAGCAGACAGCCGGAATCACTTGCTATTAGACCAGTGGTTTTCCTTTTATGGTTTACAGATTTTGTGGCTAATTGTGAAGAAAGCCATTTTTGGAATGCCTGGGTAGTACACGCGTGAATCACAGCAAGAAGCCATCGCTTCTGTCTCCCAACATGTATCATAGAACTATTTTCTTCCATCCCTTTTGTAGTACAGTACATTCTACATAGTGATTCATTTTCATGCAAAAATAGAAACCAGTGATGACTCTATGGTCACTTCACAACACAGAAGCAAGAACTGGCATCCCATAATTAAAGCGCCAGGTTTAGTGGCGTAACAAACTGCTGCACAGACAGGCTTGAGTGTCAGCTGTAGAGAGATTAAATAGACCCCTAAACACATGTTTCAGAATAAAACACAAGGTTTTTAAAAAATCAAATTCTGGTCCTCAGGGAAGATCCAAAATAACACACAAGATGCTTAGTGCTGTGACCAAAAAGGGGTTTGGATGTTGTAACAGTTATGCCATACTTAAAAGCAAATTGAAATGCTGCCATTCACAATACTAATTTAGGTGCTTATCATCCCTCTGAAGCAAATGAGGGGAATTAAGCACCTGGGTATCAGATTTGTGATCTGCAGCAGGCTGGGATGTGGGAGGTGAAATGCTTAGGTCAGGCAATACATTGGCCATCTCTTCCACAGACCCTGCCTCTATTGAGCACTGGTTCTGCTGAGGCGTTCGCGGACATGAGCCACTCTGAGCCAGGAACGTAGTCCTCATCAGCAGAGTGCCAAACCTGAGCTAGTAATCGTGCTGGGAATATTAACTCATGCTCATTGCCACCCTCATTTGGCTGCTCAGCTTCTCTCCAGCATGGAGCCTGCACCTGCTTGGGATGTGGGCAGAGGAAGCCTGAGCCTTCCTGCAGAAGATCAGCAGAGGTGCCCAACCCAGGCTATGACGGATGTTCATTTTGTGAAGTGTGGTACTTACTGGAGACTTTACCACTTTCCAGCTGCTCAGCACAGCCCATCGTTTAGTTTTGCTGGAATAAGAGACTGCAGTAATACTTCATTTCCAGTTTAGCAAATTCAGTCAGGTAAACTTGAGACATCAGCTTTTTCATGTCAGTGACTCTTTCTGGAGCAATTGCCTCTTCTGTAATATGCCAAGGGTAGGGCAACTCGAGCATTCTTCAGTAAGAATACAAAAAACTGTCTTTTTATGTGCTTAAGTTGCATGACTAGAGAGCTATTCAATGGGGTACAGAGCCCGCAGATGGGGAGTAGAGAGCTCAGAGTTAACACAGGTTGGTATTGCCTGTGCAGGGATAGCTGGCAGTTCAATAAGCAACATGCAGGATATTTTGAGTGAAGTAGGAAAATGGAGCTGCAGTGGCCTTGAGCTTGATCTCTGGCAGTGAATGAGGAATTGTATTACAGAGGCCAGAGAAGTCATGCTACTACTGAAGCAATTAGGATCAGCCTCAGTACTGAAAGCATTTTAAATTTCATGGAATTGCAATTTAAGTAAGAAAGGAATTTTACAAATCATTTTTCTGCCACATAGACGTATGATGTGCATTCAATTTACTCGCTTCTGTTTTCAGCTGCAGAAATATTCACACTTTGGCTCATCTATGATCTGAATTCCTCTTTGCCATACTGTCAAAGTATGCCTCCTTCTAGATCTGGCAGATACTCAGAGTTCCTTTAAACTCTTACAAGGGAATATAAAAAAATGCTGTTTATCTTCTCTATTTTTTAGAGGTTAGTTAGCAATAGCAACAACATACATGGCTTTTCACTATACACACCATAAAGGCCTTCAAGGTTAAATATTCACAAAGACAAAGCTGAGTTGTTTCAGTAGCCTTCTGAAGATATTTTGTCCAAAACCCTGTAAACGTGAGCTGATGTGTCACCTTCCTTCCAGCAGCATTCTCATTGCTGCTAAGAGGACAACTCCTGCAATGCAGTTCTTCACCAGCTGCGCTTGAAAGATCGATGCCGTAGTGTGCTGCAGAGCACAAAGGCCACGGGCATAGGAATAAACGGTTGTGAGGGTAACAGGATCTCATGCACCAGATGAGATGAGGTTACTGTTGATTGTTAGGGTATTAATAGATGAGTTCATTATGCCTTTCTGCACTAACTTAAGGAGCTACTATCTCCATATTTGCAGACGTCATGATCATAGTGAAACAAAATAAAAGAATATAGTCAGTGGTTCAACAGCTTCCCCGTGAAGTTGATTGGTTTTACTTAAATTTTACTTCACCTGCATTGTAAAGTAAGGAGAGGACTGTGGCAATAAAGCAGCTGAGGTGGGGCACACATTCTGTTCTGCTGTGAAAAGGGGCAGCCTCCACAACAGGAGTGCAGTCAATAAGTGGGGGAAGGTAACTTCTTAGGCTACCACAGAAAGATTCACTGGATCTCATTTATCAGCATCTCTAATCTCTGGCAAGTGAGTTTATTCAAAGAAGGCAGCCCCTCGCAGCACTAGCTGAGCTGACCATCCAGAGGGCTAAGCTGATTTGAATTACTTCACTGGTGCTCAGGTCACACATAGGGCTTCTACGCCTCAGCCAACATTATGGCAATTTATGTACACGTTTTGCATCTCAGATGTCCATGAATATTTTATTAGTGGAAATATTCATTTGCATAGTATTTATTGGAGTGAAGTAAATTTTTGAGGACCTCTGAACAGCAGAACAAAACAAACCGCCTGGACTTTGAAAAAGCAGCAATTACCATGAGTAGAGGCACTATCGTCACTGTTGGATTTTTGTTGTTGTTGCTGTTCTTGTTTGGTTGGGGTTTTTAATGGCTTCTATCAGTTTTTACTTCAAAATAACTGTTTTTCATTATGAATGCCCTCAGGCAGTGTAATCAAATTTACTGTAAAATTAAGAACCTGTGTACATGACTGGGCACAAACAAGCAAGCCAGAGTGTTTATTTTTCTTCAAAGTGTTTGGATTTTAGACAGCTTTGGTCTAAAAGATCTGTAACCACAGTGATATATACTGGGGCTGTGTGTCCACAGAACCAGAAGCCCTACTTTTCAGATGCTGAACAGGGATAGCCTCTAATGTAAATTATTGTTTAAGTCCCAGTTCAGCAAAGTCTATCCTTGACTTTCAGCACAGGCTTCAACCTATTACTCAAGTTAATTGCACACTTAATTGCTTTATGGTCAAGATACCGAAGGCTTGATCCATGTACCTCTGAAATTAACAGGAGACTTCAGGGGCCTTTGGTTGAAGCTTTTAAATGGGAGTCACAGGTGTGCTTCAGTGTTGAAATACATAAGCCATTTTTCCTATCATGTTATTTTCATCTGATTTACTTACTTGCATGCAAATGTGGGAGCTGGAGGGAAGCCAAGTACTTACTGTCCTGGTACAGTGTTAATACCCTGGAGGAAAAAAAAAAGAATCAGCAGAGGCAGGAGAAGGATAAGACCTTCAAGCTATTGATGCTTTCCAGACTTACACACATCAGAGAAGAACAATACGGTGGAGCTGAAGGTAAAATGTGACTCACAAGTATGGTCCATCATTTTGCATAGGCATCCTTCAAGGTTCTGATCTTGCTTAAGCACAGTTCTCCATAAAGCAGAGGCTCCACTGCTTTTTAAAATGTTAGTCGTAACTGAATAAGCTTAGAAAATTGCTCTGAATAGTGGAAAAATATTTACATTAGGATAATTATTCTTTAATTGAAGGATGTTTTTGTGGAAAAGAAAAAACCACAACTTAGTATAAAAATTAAATCCTTAACTCTTCAAGCAAAACTGGGAAGTATTATAGATGAAAAAAATCCAAAAACCTCTCCAGTAAATTATTTAAGCTGAGCCTGTCAGACTCATTGCTGTCGGTTACCTTAACTGAATGGCTCAAAAGTCACACGCCACTTTTGTTTTCATCCCTACATCACTGAGATTGCTGTGCTGTGCCAGAGAGCAAAGTAAGACTGGAAAAGGATCTCCTGGCTAAGGTCTGCTTCGGGGAGGTAAGTTAGCAGAGAAGACAGGCCCTCCCCACAATGAGTGAATTATAATATACATGTGTCAGGAGCAGTATTAAGGATTGGAACTGGGGCTGTTTTCTTACTGGCCACAGGTTTACATAGGCTAGATTCAATGGCCCTCTGCAGGTGACCTGAACAGCCTTCTAAGCTTTACCTCTTCAGTGAAAGCTCTGTTCAAGAGGTGAGGAGTTTTGTTGCTGGGTACCTAGCATACTAGACAGTGTCCTGTTCCCCATGCTGTCTCAAGGGTAGAGGTTCAGGACAAGACATACTAGACAAGAGGATACAGAGAAGATGACTTTTGAGCAATAGAGTTAAGAGCAGCTCTGTTGGCAAGATAAAGTTATCACAGCAGAGTAACTGTGGACCAGAAAAGTTCAGAATTGCTGCAGTTCATCAAACAATTAAACCCAGCAGCTCTATATTTTGAGCAGAAAAACAAGATGAGGAAGAAGCAGCAGCAGCGCTTTTCATAGAATTATACAATTGTTTACTTTGGACAAAAACCTTGAAGATCAGAGTCCAACTGTCAACCCAGCACTGCCAAGTCCACCACTAAACCATATCCCTCATAGGAAAAAAAAAAAGCTAAAAAGTTGAATGTGCAGATTTATTTTGGGATTACTTACATCCACAAAGGAGAGACTGGTAACAAGAACTGAGGAAACAAGACAAGTATTAAAAAAACAAGAGAGTTTTGACTGTACCACTCAAATCTCTACTTGGGAAGAATAAAAAAAAGTTCTTGTATATAAAAATTGTGAAAATGCAAAAGCAAAATATTCTGATGAATTTTAAATTTGATGAATTTAAAACTTAGGTGAAGTAGACAATACAGGTCATGTACTATCTACATGAGTGATCTCTAGAGCCTTCATCCACCTACACTGACAGTGAGGTAGAGCTATTGTTTCTCTCATGTACTTATCTACATAAACACCTTATCTTTAAAACATAAGATGCTGTGATTTTTCATGCTATTTTTGAGTATGTTGCTAGCATTTTCCCTATCAAATCTACAAAAGTAGGAAGAAAGTACGCAGAAGCACCCGGTAGCAAGATACTAGCTTTTGGTTTACTGATAGAATCATAGAAAGTTACCCTTTACCTTCTCTTTTAAAACTGTGTGTGGGGTTCACCCAGTCAGGCTGGACTTGAAAATCTCATACTACATAATTACCTACTATTAGCATTGGCTGATGAAGCAGGTAAGTTGAGTTTCTTGTGTAGTTTATTCTCTAAAGGCATATTGGAAATGTAAGCTCATTTCAGTTTGTCTTTAATTGAAAGTTAGTCAGACTGATGAAAGCATAAACCAATATTGGATCTTAATTGTTTAATCATTTAAATTATTAAAAATGGAGAAGAGTGGATTCTCATTAAAATTATTGAAATAATCAATCAATTCAGAGCTATGGACATGTTTACAAGCTAAGTGAAACCTCTTGTCTGGAAAGGCTTAAGAGCATTCCTCAGAGGTACACTAGGTCAGCAGTGAAATTTTGCCTTTTGGCTAGGCAAGGTCTGCCTCTCATCTCCAAGTAAACAAAGTGCACTGAAGTGGAGGATACCATTAAACGTGTCTCCTTTCACCCTACTATGCTAACAGTGAATGGGTACAACTACCAGCATTTTTGGTGAAAACATCATCCTACTTTGGCTAGGTGCAGAAGAGAAGGCTGAAGAGAGTAATAAACACATACAGTTAAATATTGGATACATTTTCTCCCCACACTTCTGATATAAAATGTAATTGCATCAGATGTTCTCTGAAAACTGCCAGCTTGCTTAAGACTAGTCAGCAAATTACCTCAATAGCTGCCTGCCTACACCAGACAGATTGCAAGGTGGTAGGTACTTTTCTCTCAGATGCAGATGAGAAATAAGGTCTTGCGATTGATGAAGATGCTTCCAATCTGCGTCACTAGCAAATGACTTTTTCTGTTTAACTGATAACATGCAGACTTATCTTTAAGCAGAGGCAGCCGAGAAAGTAAGGACCATCAGTAGGAAGCCTTCCCCTCCCCATGAGTAACCCCCCCCCCCCCATTTCATTGCTTGGGCAGTAACGATTACTCTTCAATAAGAGCAAAAGCTTTTTATGCCTCTCCTCAATAGCCAAAATTTATCAGAACCTTGTCAATAAAACCCATCCTCAAGCATAATTTATGCCACAAAGTGATGAATCTACAGCATGAAAATCTGGGCCGTTCTGTGAGGGACCTGCAGTTTAGAGCACGTGGAGATTTCTTCGGGGTATGAAGAATGAGACTTCAGATGTGTCTCCTTATCTAGGGCTTCCTTAGGGAAGGGTAGAACATGGGCAAATTCAAGGGGAAGAAAAAGCTGCCAAAAGTAAAGGAGATTTTTCAGTAGCATTTCTTCCAAAGCCCAGTAAAGAACAGCAAAAGGATTTTAAACAGTTTTAGTGGAAGCCACTGCCTGCATTTTTCCCCCACCCTAGCATCAATGCAATTATGAGGCTATAGCATGAGGGTAGAAGAGGATGGAAAAGCTATCAGAGACATTACTTCTCTGTGTGTTTCGCCTGAGCATCACAACCCATTTCAAGCCCATACTTTTTATCTTGGCAGCTTTTAAAAATGTAACATGCTAATAAATACCAATGTGAATTCCATGGAAAAATGCCCAATTCTCAGAGGTGAAAATGCAAATCACTTATGTAGTTGATCTTAATTCTACCATATTTACAAAAAGTAAAAAATTCCAATGACATACTGCTTTGTGAATCAACTCCAAATGATTGGAATTTTTCCACACATCCTAATCCATTCAGGAAGTTTAAGCATATGCAAAGCCTTTTGAATCAATGTAAAGACCACATTGACCACAGAGCTTTAGAGGAGACCTTGAATTATGTTTTCCTATTCTGTGGGAATGATTTGGCAGCAACAAAAGACTCTGTATTTCCACTTGAGACAGAGGGAGCTTCAAAAAAGTCTCCTTCAAAGGCTTCAATTTTAGTTAATATTAGAAGAACAGTGGTTAATTAAGAGAAAAAAGTTAATAGTAGTCAGAGGCTTGAACACCTTAGAAAGAGAGGGAACTGAGAAACCCCAAAGCCTTCCTGGGGTTCCTATCATCTAACACTTCACAATTAACAGCTTGGGAGGAAGGGTGGGGGGTGGATCCGAATCTCCTTTTTTCTTTTCCTTTTATTTCAGTAGCATTGTATTGTAGCTTTGTGAGAAAAAAACTTCTCAATTTAAAAAAATAGCTTACCATCCAGAAACAGACAACTCCTCTACAATCCTGCTGATCTAGCAAGTTAGTAGAAATTCCTTTCCCCAAGGACCTTAAGAAGCTGACACAGAACCAGGGACACAATGCTGTAGTGACACAGCAGGAGACCAAGCCGAACTCTGGGCTCATCAGACACAGAAGAAAAGGGAATCCCTGCCCAGCCTTGGTAAGCTCGCCCTATCATGGGAGGAACCATCCAGCACCACAAGATGGTGTCTAGCTAAACGACCAAGGAAGGGACACTGAATGGAGAGCTGAGATCCCTTTCCAATGGTGACAGTTACTACTGATAAAAGTACTGGTTTAGGGAAGTTTTAACTTCAGAGCAAGTACATGCCTACCCAAAGGTCTTATCTGCAAAATGAAGATTCTGCAGTTGGAACAATCTAAATACTCTATTCCAGCTGTGGGACACACTGGAAACCTATCAAACTCTATCACCCTTGCCATTTGAGAACAGCCTACAGGAGCAAGCCAGGGGCTCCAGCCCCAGGGTCTTGGTATTATTCAGAGAGTAGTGTTGGACTTTGTTTTGCACCGGTTTAGGTGTTTGCATCAAATTTATTTTCTTTTCCTCCCATATTGTTCTCCTAATTTTATATTCTTTCATCCTCTCCATCTGTCCCCTTTCTTTCACTCTTATATCCAGGTCAGGTGCTCCTAATAAAAAAGCCAACAAGCAGCATGCTAGTGTCATTAGGTGACACTACATGATGTCCTATTTGACAAGACCTTAGAGCGGGAGCTATCTGCTAATCTGCATACATCAAGCACACAGTAAAACACAGACCTATTTTTCAATAGCCTACTAGAACTTTTCATAATGTTATTAAGTGTAAGAGCTACTGTATCCTATCATCCAGCCACTTTTGCAGGCTTTGTCTTTGGGCTATTACAGTCATCTTTACCAAATTTTCTATACCCTTTGAATCTCATCCTAAGGTACTCCAGTTACACTGGATCTTTGTGCAATTCCTTGAATAGCATCTCAGGACTCTCAAGTTCAAGACACTGAAATGAATGCAGTCTTCTCCCTACTTCATATGAAAAAAAAGCAATAGGAAGTATTTTTCTAATGAGCAGTCCAAAATGAGTCATCAATTTCAATTAAAACCTACTATTCTCACTTGGAAAAAGACTGCTTTTGAAGAATCAATTTTACATAAGTTTTGCTAAACTAAAAACATTTTTAACTGAAACATTTACTGCTTGACAGTGAGGAAATTTCATTCTAATTCACTTCAGTATCCATTACAACATGAAGCCTTCAATAGAAAAAGCCCTTTTTAAATGCATTATTTACAGAATATTTGAAGTCTCCCTGGTATTTCTCACTCCTACAGCAAATGGCCAAAGATGATTAATCCTGAACTACAGAAACTCCCCTCTTCCTAGCACAACAGTTTAAACTTGTTTAACACCGTTTAATTGGACCAGCTTACTGTCCCAGAAATATAGTATAGTCATATAAGAGAAGTGATATATAGAAGTGTGAGAAAGCTGCTCATTGCACCCAGGTTGTTACCAAAGCATTCCCAAGAGGGACCACTGAAGCAGCAGATTGAGCTCACTGCTACAGCTGAGCCTGTAGAGACCAGTGGCCTCATTTTGAGAACTAAATACTTGTCTGCATTACCTGCAGCGGGTCCATCAGCTGTACTCCTGAATTATATGCTCATCTACCTTCTGATCTACAATCTCTCAAATAATTACACTGATCTTATTAGCAGGCTCCTAATCCTCACTTACTGTCCCCTTTATCCATTAGCTGTCCCTAATTTATTAGTTACATCCTAACAGGCTGCAAGCTCACCAGCTGTTATTCCTCATCCAGCACTATATTCCCCCACCAAAGTTCCACTGCTACAGGTGATAGTATTTATTTTCAGGACAGCTCACAGCCTTCAGGTACAGTGTCTTCTAACAGTACTAGAATGGGTTAGAAACACACTAAAATTTTAATTGGGCTGTAGCAAGCACTTCTTTTTCCTGGGAAAAGCCACAAAATGGTAAAGCCTAGAAAGCTAGCAGGGGCACTCCCACTCCATAGAATCATTTAGATTGGAAGGGATCTCTTGAGATCAGCTGGTCCAATACCCTGCTCAAGCAAGGTCACCTACAGCCACTTGCCCAGCACCTCGTCAGGTGGGTTTTGAATCTGCACAGATACTCCACAACTGGTGTTCCATCACCCTCACAGTAAAAGTGTTGTCTGTTCAAATACAACTTTTATATTTTTTAAATTTGTGCCCACTGCCTCTTGTCCTACCCCCAGGTGCTACAGAGGTGAATGTCTCCATTTGTTCCCATCAGGTTTTTATGCACATTGATAGGATCTTCCCCTACGGGCTATACATTACAGGAACAGTAAGTAGTCTTTAGGTACAAGATCTCCTTCTTGCTCCCCAGTTCATAATGAAACAGCACCACCAGGTTTTTTTACTGCAGTGTTGGGACCACAAAAGTTTTTGTTCTTGCTATTATAGTATAGAATGTAAAAACCTCCACTGTATTTAAGAGAGAAGTAGTATCTTCACAAGCTACCAGCTGAACTTTACATTTCACTATATTCCTACATGTACACATACCCAGAAATCTGCCTTCATGGTACAAGGATTACCTGTTTCACGGTAACAAACGCACCTCAGCCACAAGGTTTAAATTCTCAATGCCATTAGCTTCCACCATGCTTCTCTACAGACTGTGCTTCAGAGGATACCACAGTATCACAGGCTGTCAGGGACCATCACGAAGGGACCTTGCAGATCTTCGTGTCCAACCCCCCTGCTGCCAGAGCAGGATTGTATAATCCAGGGCAGGTTGCACAGTCTCCAGAGAAGGAGACTCCACCACCTCTCTGGGGAGCCCATTCCAGCACCCTGTGACCCTTATTCTTCCACTAGGATATTCTCCCACTAGCAGGAAGTATTGAAAAGCATCACCCCCCTTCTGCTGTTAACATATGATGTAAACAGGGCTACAAGACTACAGTATTGACATAGAAGTCAAGAATTTCATTTAGAGAATACCCGACACTTTACATTAAACAAAACCAGCAGCTTTGATTCCCGTGACCTAATACTCTGACAGGAAGCAGCTAAAGTGACAGCAAATAAAGATGGCCACATTCACACTTTCTTCACCCATTCATTTTATGAAAGGTGATTATCTTTGCCACAGTCATCTTTTGTAACAGAGGAGAGCTTCTCTATTTTACTTTGTAGTCAGATGCTTCCAACTGCATGCCGAGTTAGAGACAACACTGGGTCAGACAAATTCCCATCCTACTGAAAGTCAAGACACCAGACTGGTAAATACAAATTCTTGTCAGATGCTCATTTGCAATACTTACCTCAAAACTGACATTTCCAACGCTCCTGAAATTCAGGATCTCAAGTGTTTGTTCTGATGGTTCTGTCAAATTCTCCTCATTGTGCCAGTTTAAGCAGTTTTATCTTGTGCCCAGGCTCCCAAGCCACAGATGAAGACTGGATAGGAAGTGTTTGCTCCATCACTCATTTTTCAGAAGGTAAACCCTAACTGCTAGAATATTTCACTGCACAAGCCTCCTGAATCAGATTGCCCGCAAGCAAACAACAATTCTAAGGAATTCCGATGCTGGTAATTTCAACACTTTTTGATGAGCCTCCTTGGCAAGCAATCAGAGCTGCTTATAGTCCTTTGGGAGCAGGGCTTTAATATCAGTGACCACAAACACATGATCAAGTGTTTCTGAAATCAGGTTATCAGCTGTCCTAATTTGAGGTACTTATTACAGTGAAAGTGTGTAATATTAAAATGGTCTTAAAACATCAGGTAACTGCTCTGGTGGGACCAGGGAGGGTAACCAGATGCAGGGGCCAATGCTTTGTTAAAAGACAACCAGAATCCCCAATAAAGATGACCATATATAGGATCACTCAAGTTCTTGCTAGGAGAGTACAGAGGAAAGCAGCACAAACAGCCTCTAGCATTCTTTCGAGGTCTTGGATTTGTTCTTAAACAAAACCAGGTTTTTCTGCTTCAACACAACCCCAACTTTAAACCTTGACCAAAAAACCTTAGTGCTAGAAGCACAATCATGCTTGTTAGCACATCAGTGAGACTGTTTTCCTTCTGTACTTTGAGCTGACAGCATCCTGAACAGCAACTCAGATATGGCAGCTTCAGTGAAGCTCAGGTGTGAGACTAAGTTACCCCCATGATGTAGTAGCTGACCGGGAATAAACTCCAAAATAATTAAAAGAAAGCAAACAGGTTTAGTTGTCTGAACAAGGAATTTTAATTTTAGGTCAACTATTGAACTAGGTCAACATCCGGTTCACAATGTCTACAGATAGTGGGCATAGCCAGTCACTACGGTAAGTTTATTGAAGCACCAAGCTCCACACAAGACTGTAAAATACATTTTAAACTACTAGTAAGAAAGCTTCTTCAAGTCAACAATACTATTAAGGGCCAGAATTTAAGGACTACGTTTTCACCTTCCAAGCTATTTTAAGACAGCCAATCCATTGCATAAGCAAACCAAACTGCTACATACTGAAACACAGAGCAGCAACTGTATTGAACAATTCCTGTAAATAACTCAAGGATACATTGAAACAGTATGGGTAAATTGTAATTTTTTATTGGAAAACAAATATACAACTTGGAATGGATTTGAGGCAAATCGTGCCATAAGCAGATTTTTGAAAATAAGTGGCTAAACAAAGTTTAAAAAGCATAGTAACAAGAGGATAAAATGTTTTCTGGTACAGGACCAGCAGTACAAAAAAACTTGTGTACGAGTACCTGGATAAATCACCCGTTTTGCATTAGTGCAACTTAAGTTTCATATTGTTGACTGTCAATCGTCCACAACGTTAAGACTCCACATTTCAACAACATGTTACAGGTATGGCCACAAACAAGTTACTGTGAAGCAAGCTAGGAGAATGATTTTTTTACAGTGCATTAGCCACATATATATACTATTCACACAGTTTTATTCTGCAATTAGCTTCAAGAGTCCTTACTGTCCGTCACAGTTAAGTGGAATAAGCTCCTTTATGTACTGAAGAACTAGACAGAGCCAGCATGTCATTTTAACTAAGGAATTGCTAATGCATGGTAAACCCTAGCTTACTTCATGTAACTTGTTAGACTAGTCATACCCAAGTCTTCTAAAGAAAGCTACTTTTTTTTTAAACAGACAACCCAGATGTTCCCTCAGTTAACCAACTCCATCTAACTTTAGATGTGCAGAAGGGCTTAAATATCCAGAGTAAGCCACATGCAACATTTGTTACTTAGATCAATTTTCCAAAAATCAGAACAATGACAGTAAGATAAAGGAGAAAAACATGGAGGAATGGCCTTCTAATTACTATACATGCATATTCTTTTGACAGTAAGGGAAAAACCTTTTACAGATAAGTTACAAACAGAGAAAAGGCAAATAAACAATTTTGTACAAGAAATTTAACACATTCTGTACAACGTCTTCACTTCGCTGTCATCATTTGTACAAACTCTGTAAAGGAAAGAGTTGCAGACAAGTTATTCAGAGAAAAATCTGAACCACAAGATCTGATAAGTGATCTGCCTTACTAGTACTGAACACTGTTTCTGAAAACTTAAGTTTTCAGTTACATAAAAAAATCATCTTCACAACAGTCTCCTTTTCCACCAATCACACCTACAGAACTTTTGCCATTAAAAATAGGAGGCTTTTACTTCTACAAAAAAAGTTGGTCCCTCAGTGAATTGGGGAATAGCCTAACTTCCAAAATAAAACATTGCAGGGTCCTTATGTGCCCACTGACTTCGAGAGATGGGGTAGCTAAGAATACTAAGGATGAGTAGAAATTGAAGTGACAATCACATAAGTGTAAAAGCAAGACACTGTGCTGGTTTTCATTTTTGTTCTGTTTTCCAATGCAGAATAGCTCAAGTCTTACTATTGACTCACTTTATGCCACTGAATCATGGCTTATTCACAGCACACTGCAAGTTAGATCCCACAAAACAGGATTCTTTCCTTATCTTGCCGAACCACAGTTTCAGGTACAGTAACAAAAGAGAAACTTGGAACATAAAGGACTTAACTGGATGCTAAACCTTCAAAAGAGCAACTGGAAACAGAGGGAAGCATACAATCTCTAGTGTCAACCTCTAAGCAGTCTATTCAAGTACAGTTATGAAGCAGCAACCTTGTTCATAGAAACACTTTCACTTAAATGAGTGGCTCATCCTGAGGCCACAACCAAAAAGGTCTTAAAGGCAAGCCACACTTACACCTCAGAAAAAGGTTATTACCTGAAAATACCAGTTTTCTAAAATGTTCAGAAAATTGAAATTAAACCAAGCTTAATGCTTTTGAGCTACAATCAGCTAACAGAACTCCTCCTAATTGCATGAGCTCATATTTAAGTTTCAATGCTGAAACAAAAGGAGGAAAAGAATAAGCTACTGCTAGCAGCTGATTTACGTGAATTTACAGGGTCTTCGAGGTCTTGAAATTTCTGCATATTTAGAGAGTTCCCCTTTTATTAGTAATTTAAAAATCATTCATAAAGAAGTGACATACTACAGTCAGATCAGTGTTCATTAGTCAACAGAAAGGTATGAACAGTATGTGGACATCTCTGCTAGCTTCCTTATTCTTCTAATGGTCAGCAGACATTATTTAGAAAGTTATTTCCCACACTGCACAGTGGAATAGTCATTTTTTGCCTGCGGCACAAAGGTAGGAATAACTCACTCAAACCTATTTAGAGGCACACAGTGTACATATTGAGATACATCAGCTTAAAAGAACACTGAGACCTCAATCTGATCATTGCCCTATTTAAACTTGGTGTGGCTATCAGCATCTACAGTCAGCACCATGACGAGACCTACATAGAAAAAAATATTGTTTAATTCCTTACCTTCATAGTTTACTTGACCATCACCATCAATGTCTGCTTCCCTAATCATTTCATCAACTTCTTCATCTGTTAGCTTCTCCCCAAGATTTGTCATCACATGACGGAGTTCTGCAGCACTAATGTAACCGTTACCATCCTGGGAAGGGAAAAAAGGAAGACTGGAATAGACTTGTCTAAGGCTCAGCAACTTAAGAATATTGCAGAAGAAGCTGAACATTAAGAAGCTAGAATAGCTTTAACTACTAGCATTTGCACAAGGCAAATGAAAGCTGTAAGCATAACTTCAGTACTGTACAGAATCTTCGTCTTAAGACATTTTGAAAACAACTTATCCAATACAGTCTGCTTTGGCTGTCCTATCCCAAAACATTTTTTTAATAACAGATAAAACAATAAACACCTTCAGCAACCTTTTTACATGATAGCTATATATTCAGTCATATGACTGTTTGGTCCAAGCACCTACTTCTTGGAACAGAAGCTGCTACTTATTCACCTGTTTCACAGGACTGCAGCATAAAACCACAAGGCCTTCAGAGACCACTTCTATATATTCCACCCTCATTAGGACACTAGATATTGAAGTACTAGCATATACTAATTCTCAACTGGCTTTTTCCTCCCCACACCCCAAGGCACTTAAAATCGGGGGTTTTTTTAAGTGCATCTTGCTTATGAAGGTAACTATAATCTTATTTGCTAAATGAGTCTATGTGAAAGATTTAAGACATATTAAAGCAATTTTCCTACCAGCTTTATACAAGTATTTTAATATCATAGCAAGTTGTAGCTTAGTATTATCACCTACTACTATCACAATGACTTTGATAAGTTTCAGATACAGTACCACAGTAGACTGAACTTTAGGGTGACCAGTTAACCTAGAGGCTCTAGATGACAGGACTGCAGAGAGCATTTAGTTCAGCAAGGAAGATCACTGGAAGTCAGACTGAGTTTCCATAATAAATATTTGTTAAAGGTAAACATTTAGTACCTTGTCAAACACACGGAACGCTTCTCTAATTTCTTCTTCACTATCTGTATCTTTCATTTTTCTTGCCATCATTGTCAGAAACTCTGGAAAGTCAATTGTGCCATTGCCTGCAAGACAGTTACTTTGTTAGAAAAAAACATGTTTTAGGCATTTACATTAAGTTACTTATTAGTAAAATCTTACCATCAGCATCTACTTCATTGATCATATCCTGTAGCTCTGCTTCTGTGGGGTTCTGACCAAGCGATCTCATCACTGTCCCCAACTCCTTTGTAGTTATAGTACCATCACCATCCTTGTCAAATAGTGAAAAAGCTTCTTTGAATTCTGTACAGCAACAAAAAAGGATTAACTCCTTTCAGCTTTGAAACGTTAAGTTTACATAATCATGTAAGAACCCATTGCTGCTTATTGTTGTAAATCACAAAACCCAATTTCATTCTCTTAAGAAAAATGTTGGTATACTATTCGGTCTCCTGTAATTATAATGCCAATATGGAAGCACCAGCATCTGGAAAGTGGCCCACCAGTTTACCAACCAACCATATTTTGACCTGAGACAGAAGGTTCATTTCAGAAGTATTCAGGCATTTCTTACTATCTACCTTTAATAAAGATCCTCAATACAGAGCTGAAAGGAAGTGCTATCTGCAACTAGAATGACCCATTATCCTGAGTAGGAACTGTTCTTATGAGAAAAGAACTTGAGGTGAAAAATGGTATGCAAAATACAAATGCTACATCTTAACTGCCCTTCTATTACCAATGAAGACAAGCCAATAGAAAAAAGTATAATCAGACCAAACTAAAAATAGTTTCTCATTGTAGCTCACTTCCACCAGACATTCAAGTCTGAATTGCATATGCTAACATGAAGCTGCAGTACCTAGCACCGTATACAGGTCTTAATTTGGCCCTATCTAGGTAAAAAGGAACTTCTGAGCTCTTCCGCCCCTGGGCTTATACAGTCCTTCAATTTACGTATATATACCCAACTGCCACCAGCTGTT
This sequence comes from Megaceryle torquata, assembly GCA_024611175.1. NCBI lineage: Eukaryota > Metazoa > Chordata > Aves > Coraciiformes > Cerylidae > Megaceryle > Megaceryle torquata. The sequence continues at coordinate 8,866 of JANIJG010001060.1, read as the reverse complement.
CAAAGAGGAAAGTCACTAGAGCCTTAACTTGTGAAAAGCTGCTCAGAAAATTGCTTCAAACCCTAGGGTATCCTGAAACAGCTTTCTCAGAAACAGTCAAAAAACAGTTGTACAACTGCTTAACTGTTTCAATGCTACCTCTTCATTCCCTACAGTGGCTGTATTGTACTCAGATTAATACACAGCATAACATTTAGTTGTCCAGTCCAAAAATGGAGTTGGTTTTAATCCGTGCCATCTTTGTCTTTGCCCACAAATCTTTAAAAAAATAGCTCACTGGACTGTATTAGCTCTCATACAAATTAAACATGAAAAACTTATCTATTCCCTTGTGTAGTTCAGATCCTATTACAGCTTTCAAGGCACCCAGGATGACACCTCTAGAGACCTTGTTAGCTCAAGGATACTTCTGAATAAAAAATACTCCCAATAATTAATTTTTCAGTATTTCCAAGCAGCCAGACTTCCAGATGGTGAGTTTCCCAGACCAGAATTAGTCACAGTAAAAAGTCATGTTTTCACAAACTGCATGAAGTCTTGCTTCATTTCATACTCTGAAACACTTGAGGTGAGTACAAGCTGACAAATGTTAAAAATGCAACTACAAAAACAGGCTTTTTATAGTTCATGAATACAGCTATAATACCAGAGCCACAGTTGACTCCCATCCAGGAAAAAAATCTCTTCTGCATCTTAAGAGTTTGAAGCATTCCAAAAACCAACTCCCACAGTTCAGCACAGAATAATCAGAGCAAGGCTACCACAGGACCAGACAGAACAATTTCAAATCAGTATTGTATAGTCACAAAGCAAAACCAGACTTATCCAAGGCAGCTATAACCTGTACCTATAGTAACTACTGAAATCTTTGGGGCTAGTTTCAATTAGCTTGGAGGCAACAAGTAAGTTTATTAGCAGTGAAGTTTTACACCAGGGAAGAAAAGGCTATAAGGTTAAATCCTGTAGAGAAGTTTGCTGCCTATCATGGAAGGACCTCAAACAGTGAACATTAAGTTTTCATCAGGAGTTAGGTATTCAAGGGTTAGTCAAAATGTTTGGCTGGTAACCACTCCATCCTTAGCTTGAAGATCAGCTGTCACTAACCCAAACATTAAGCAGACTTCCCAGTACTGCAACAACCCTGCTTAGAAAAAGGTGGTTTTTTTAAAAAACATTTATCACAAAATTCAAATACTTGCTTTCTACAACATGGACCATTCAGTGGTGTATGCTGTACACTTGAAATGAACCACTTGTAGGACACTTCTACCTTTTTTACTCCAAGATGCTGTAGGCTAAGAAACAACCAGCTGTAAATCATAGCTATAAAGACAAGTAAGCCAAAGCAGCATATTCCTGTTTGAAATGCTGAATCAAGTTATGAATATAATTAAAATACCTCCTCTTTAACCACTTCTAGGAACCACCTACAGTAATTAGAACAAAGGAGTAACAACCTACACAGACTGTTTAGAACAAGAACAACCTACCACTGCCTTGGAGGATTTGCAGCAATCACCAGTGAAGGCAGCTATGAAGTGCTCAAGTTTAGTGGGCAACTAACACAATTCTGACTTCCTGCAACATGTTATGTTTTATAACACACCCTCCACACTTAAACACCTCATGACTCCAGGTAGCACCTAAAGCAAATCCTCCCTTGATTCAACATTCTTCCATATCAAACAGCCAATGAAAATGCTTTTATCCTAGATAAGCCTAAACCACCAGAAAACTGAGGATAGCACCAGCAGAACCACTCATCTTCAGACCAGCCTACAAAGTTTCAGCCTTCTCTCGATGTGTTGTGCTTTTCAGAAGGAAGGAAACAGACCACTTCAAGGCCCCATGAAAGAAATGTTAGTCCAACAGAATGTGAACTACACTCTAGCTCAAAATGTTCTATTTAACAATAGCTTCTGAGGCATCTCTGCATCACATTACCCTTCCAGATGAAGTGGCAGTCTTCAGTGACCTAATTGTTCAGTGAACCAGAACTACCATTCCCACTCACAATTTAGGCTGCTATGTCTGGAACTTTTATGGAAGAATGTCAATTGTTCTCTTCACAGCTTCCAGGAGCTCCATCCACACTTAAACATTACTATTTCCACCATGAAATAAATTCTAAACTCTTGTGGTCAGATCCCCAACAGTGAGCTACAGCACACTAGAGGAACAAGGCACAACAAGCACCATACACAGACCTGCACTTGTTCAGAGAGCCCATTTAGACCTCCAAGATCCTGTAAGAAGGAAGCACAGTTCACTAGACAAGCTGCTTTGGGACAACAGCACCTTCAAATTCCCCCCAACAACCCACACCAGATGGCCCTGACCTGCATATCTTTTTTAATGTAACACCTAACCAAAGGGATACCCATTAGTCTTGTCAACTTAATTTCTTAATAAAAGAAGCTGCAGCTAGCATTCACATTCTGTACCTACTCAGCTTTAAAAAAATCCATCAGTCTTTCATATGAACAAACCTTAGAAGCCTTTCACCACTACCTATAATGACAAAACTGTCTCTACCTTGGAGTACTTAGTTCTTAAGCCTGCCTTCAAATCAAGCACTAGGTATCTTTAGGTAAACTGAATGGAATGGTAGGGGGCTCAAAAGCCTTTAAAAACACATGGTCCAAGTCATGCAAACTCAACAGTTCTCATGCAAGACACTGGCCTTCACTCAACAGCAGAACTAAGCAGACTGCTTAGACAACTGCGACACTTCCTAAGCAATAGGGGGGTTCCCTAACAGACAAGCAGTGAGCTTATGGCTTCACATCAGAGGTTTATGGCTTACTTGCAAGCACATTTGCTTCATGAAATACAGCTGAAATGGAGGAGCAAGTCATTCTACACTTGACACCAACACTAAGTTATACTTGTATTCTTTCTGTACAGATGAAAGCCCTCTATTCCAGTAAAACAAGCTTATTAATACTCACATTTGGCTGAGAACTATACTATTATTACTGAATAGCTAACATTTGCACTAATCCTAAGGTAGTGTTAATAAGCTTCCTGTTTATATTTCATAACCAGCTACATCAACTAATAAAGCTTCTACAGTTAGGAACTGGAACAATGAACCATTATTGAAAAGACAGCAGTGACAGTTAATAAAGCCTGCTCCAACTAAACTGATCACAAACCCCTTAAGATATGTAGGCCACTTTCAGAAAAAACCACCTCCGAGTTGAACTAGATTTGGCTTATGCTCACTCATAAGACAGTGCCATGGCAACAAGTAAATAGACTAAGGACTTTCCACAAAACCATAATTAGTCTCCACAAGTTAAAGCAACCTTCTGAAGTCTAAAAGCTACAGAAGAATGTTGTTACACTTAGAATTTGGCAATTATGGTAAAAAATTATGACTTCTGTTTAACAGTGTCTTCAAGAGCTACATTGTAGTTAAATACCAACACATCTTAGAGGCTGTTATTTGCATGCTTGACCTGGTACTATTAGATTAGCAGAACCCTAACACCTCTAAAATCATTTCACATGACAGTTAGGCACACTAAGACCTTCTAGTATTAATACTATACACTTGTCAAATAAAAAACATTAACATTTTTGAATGTCCATGGCAAAGCTGATTTCTACATTACCAGCTTTAAGTCACATCAATTATTGAAGTTGAAATCAGTCTTCAGAAAGCAGTGACACATACTTGTTTTTGCAGTCTGCATGAATAGGAAGACATGGTAACCAGAAATTTTAGTCACCAATATGACAGTGCACAGAAACCATTGCTAGGGGGACAAAATACTAAGATATAAGAGATGCACACTTAAGCATTTCAGAGCAAGCGCCAGACCATCAGAACAGCGCACAGAACACTGGTGGCCAACTACACAATGCAGTTCCAAATATAGAATATCAAGGGTTGTCCTCAAAGCCAGTATCTGCTGTCATGAGGAACAGCCACTCTAAAACACCCCTACTGACAGAGGGACTACAAAGTAAATTATTTTTGCCTTCTGTTAGAAGAGCACACAAAGTAGAGATCTGCACATAGCTCCTTTTCAGTTTGCACCTGAGACAATTCTGTAGTCATGAGAAAAACACAAAAACCCCACAAACCATGCCACAACAGTCTCAAGTCTACTAGCTAGTAAAGCTGTGAGGGTTGTCTAACTATTCCAGAGGACAAAGCTTGAGATTCACTGTATCCATTGTGCTTTTACAGCAGATAAGCCTTTAAAACTTGAGTGACAAATTAAAAGACATTCCACAATACTTCTTTAGTATCTAAGAAAGCTAAATATCTTGTGTAACACAGACTGCCACTGGATTAAGAGATGTGCCAGGTCAAGTAGGAGAGCAACACAATGTAAAAACCTCACCTGCAATCTGCTCTTCTGTCAGTTGGTCAGCCTGCAATAAAAGAGAATATAATTACATCTGTAGCAAAAGTTCAAAGCAAAGACAGACTTGTAGAAGCTTCTTAATACAGGAGCTGATCTTCAGGACTTATCTGTAACATTCTGAAATAGTTCTAACAGCTCAAAAGTCACCAGGATTGCTTGCTAAGTAATAAGTGGCAGCTTGTCCTCATTTCCTGATACTACAATATCTGGTACACCCAAATAATGGATTACCACATATATCAATTACCCAAGAAACCCTAGCAAACTCAAGGCACACAGGTACATCTAGATGAGTTTTTAAAAACCCTCGAGCACAGATTACTTGTAGTAATTACTTTGATAAACTAGCCTCAGCTTTAACATTAAGCACTTTGGTCTAAGTACATCAGCAACCCCCAATCCCAAATTTAAGGTAGACTCGCCTCTTCTGCCAAGTTACAATGCTCCAACTACAAAAAAAATACACTCTATAAAATTAGATCATTCCTTGATTAACATTAAGCTTCATGTCCAAGCTGTAAAAAAAAAAACAGAGTCCATATAATCAGTACTAGCAGCTTCATCCTAAACTGGTAATTTCATCAATCCATTTGTCATATGGCTGTTCAGACTTTTTTCAGACTGTTGCCTACAGACTCAAGTAGCATAAATTAGTTCACAGGGCCACTAGAGAAAGGTTCAGCAGTGCAAGTTGCTGTATCAGGTAAAGCCCAGATTATACCTCATTTTGCTCTATCACTGTAGAGCTTTCAATCAACTGGATTTGGCAGCAATGAAAAAACCCACCCACTCTTCAAGGCCAAACCCAAAATGGACTTGACTTCTAAAATACCACAAAAGGTGTTTGGTAGAAATACTTTCCCTTTGTTTTCAAGTCAGTCCATTCTTCAAATTCTAGATAGCTTCAACTGAGTTGCAGTTACAAGGCCATACATTTCCTTCAAGAAAGCTCCTTGAGCTCTTCACCCAAGAGTACTCTACCAAAATCAACCCCCCCTTAAAAAAAAAAGAGATACACTCACTGCCTAAGCTCAACACTGCTTTTTTAGTTTTGTTCCTTTTACTATTTCAGCAACAACCTTTTTATAATTACTGCAATATTGATAGCTAGAAACACTTCCAGTCATTACCTGTGCCCACAAAGGCATCTCTACACATTAGTCATCTGCCAACAAAATAATTAGATAAAGCTATATACCCAACCTGTCAGTTTCCACTTTGCTAATTTCACTTTGAATTAAATTTCTATATTGCATGCTAACTCAGAAGTTCACTTCTGTTACAGGAAGAATAACCAGAAGCTAGCTGCTCAAGTAACCATAAAGGGCTAAACCACTTACAAAAAAGAATATGCATACAACAGAGCAACAGCCCAAGATAAAGGCCATGATCAGTGATTTCTCAGACTGAGATGGGCCTCACCTACTCCTAGAATCAAGACCACACTACTGCACAACCTCTAACGAGCAGCCAGTATTTGCAGTTAGACACCACTTGTTCAAATTTCAGCAGCTATAGAAAGTATTCCCATGCAGGTTCTCCTTTTTAAAAAAACAATCAAACAAACAAAGAGACAGTCTAGGGTGGCAGCAACACTGCAGAAAACAAATTCAACATTAGGCTTTCAAATTGAAGCATTCTGGTGGTCACTCAATAGAAGCCTAACAAATTTTGGCTTGTCTGGAGTGTATCATTAACAGACTCATACCTTTGCATGCTATTTACATTTTTACTGCTCAAGTGAACATAATGATGTGCTGCATTTCTGTAGGATATTTATATCCACAGAAAGCTGTAGAGCAGATTTAAGTAGCAAGAACCTGGTTTATTTAGGTCAATACTTATGGGTTACCAAGTTGAGTCATATACTGTTTTACATAAACAGTTTTATATAAAGACATGACATTAAGCAATTTTTAAGCCGTTGAGTGTTCTCAGACTCCTCCTCTCTAACTCTTCCAGCAACTTAAAACATCCTATAGCCATAAATTTTAATAAGCTTTGTCAACATCCGTAAGAGGTACCGTGTTTGAGAAGAGTGTGAAGCTTATTAGAAGCCACAGGTACATGGCAGCTGTAAGATAAGCGAGGAGGTGGGGCAAGGTTGAACAAACACCAGCTGTACTCTGCAGTGCTAGGCTCTGCAGGGACTGCTGCGCAACAGCAGTAAAAGGCGGAGCCAGCAAGTCCACCAGCTCGCTCCCTCCCTCCTCAGGTGGCTGGCTTCCTCCCTACCCAGGTGGCAGGATATCAGCCCAGTTCCATGCGTGGGAGCTACAGGCCACTCTGGTCTTTCTAGAAAGGGGCCTTCTGGAGTTTGTCCTGAATTTCAGCTAGACACATGTGCACCACACATGTGACAGTAAACGCACCTTCAATAACACAATCCAACTTCAGAAACAATAAAATTATAGCTGGAACATGCCGATGCTGAAGTTTTGACATGCTCCTTACTTACTATGGCAAACATCCACCTGAAAACATCCCTTGGTGAAGTTAGGGAAATCCCCACAGCTTTGACACAGCATTCTCTGATTCATGTTGCAGAACTTTCATTTTCACTGCAGTAGCTTCCATGTGCCCCCAGGTTATGTTGAGGGCCTGACAAAGAATCTAAGCTTCCTAAGAAAGTAGGGGAGCTGCTGTGTGTGCAGCAGTTTCAGTGGCACATGCAGCCCCTAGAGGTAGTGTTTCATTACAGCCATAGCTGCTATGCAGTAATCAGTTGGGAAGATCCTCGACAGGGCTGACTTAACACCACCTGATAGCTATCAGCAAATCACAGAACAGATGACACAGCTCCCCTCCAAAACTTGTCATTTTGGTATACATCAAGGGTGTTAAGAGCTGAATGGACAGGTCTGGCAAGATTAACTGAAGAACAAGAATTACACAGACTAGCATATAATGGCCAAATTTACTTACAGTTGGCTTGGTTATTTTGGGAGCAAAGCATTTCACTTCATCCAGCATGTGCAGTATTGGACAACATATATTCACATGCTTAGCCTGTCTGGTCTGTCAGGATGAACTATAACTACATTCAAAGTGTCACTGAGCCTTCTGGACACGCCCATTTTTATATAGACCTTGCTTGAAGATACTCCATTTTTGGTTCTGTACAGATGACAACTACAGGCAGTAAGTATCATTTGTTATCAGATTGACTATTCTTTTCTTTTATAGATGATTTGCAATTCAAGCAAAACAATAGATTCACGCTTCTGTTCAACGGATTTCTTTACCTAGAGAACACCTAAAAAAGCCACCTTAATTTTAAGTACCCATCAATCACATCAGATATGGCGAGTTGATAGCGATCTTATTCCTTAAAAGCATGTAATGAATGAAAAGGCAATTCTACTATATTGCATCTTCTCTTAATGCAGAGAGTACTAACCCGTCATTGGTGTTGCTTTTGTGACAGAATTGTTCTTTTTTTGTATGTGTTTCAGTATCCACTTGTTTTAATTAAAAGCGCTAAACTCATATCCTTCAGACAGAATTTGAAACAATTCTCCAATTCCAGAAAAAGTTCTATTTCGACAGTCGATTAAAATCCTACACAAACGTACGGCTAAGAAAAAAAAAATTGTGCTTTATCAAGAAAGTGTAGGAAGTCCACCGCAATGACCAAAACGGGAAGCCAAAACTGTTAAAAGAAAAAAATCTCTTATTCAACAGAGCCACCGACAGCAAGGCATTATCATGAAATCGGTAGGGGAGAGCGGCTCCAACGTGAACTGACAACAGGTCTAGCAAGGAGGGAGATGGTGCAGTGAGGCAGCCTGCCCCTCATCATCATGCTGCTCAGAAGCTGCAGGGCTCCGCATTGCATTATTACCAGGCGCAACACACCTCGCTCGCAAGCCAGACATCTTAAGCGCTCGCAGCAGCCGTTGCCGCGCCGCTGGCTCCCCAGCCCCACTGAGCCGCACACGCCGGCTTGCCAGAGGCGGGGGGGAGGGGGGAAGAGGGAGAAGCAGCGATAAGAAAGTAGAGCTGGTGCCATCGTGGCAGGCTCCTTTCCCCCCCCCCGCCCCACCCCCCCGGGCCCCCTCCCCCCACGGACCCCGCGTACCGCCCCCCCCCCCCCTCATGATTCTCCAGTATGAATATTTTACATATAAAATTAAATGAGCAGGTTTTGCACTTTTCATCAGTTCAAACTTTATACATATTGAAAAACTGTTTCTGTTGCTCTTGAAGAAATAAGAATTCCAAAACTCCATAATAGGAACCATATTATAGGATCTTGAAAAGGGGTGAGTGGGAGTAAAATAAAAGCTACATTGAATTCCACCATTTTTCATTCTCATTCAATTAAAAAAATAAAATAAAATGTTGCCCATCAGATTGTAATCTTTCTAATGTCTTACAAACTAATTGTCAGTTTATAGTGCAGAGCTTTTCAGAGCATTTTTGTGAACAGAGAAACCAATTTGGATCAGGACTTGTTCATATGATATATAAAGTTTACAATT
>JANIJG010001059.1:0-67070 GCA_024611175.1 Megaceryle torquata | reverse complement strand
AGGACAACAACGAACGTCATACACACGCGCCGCACAAAGCCTCGTGATATAGTATGAAAATAATGTAATGCGACAGGGTGGGGTCGCGGGGGGCGGGGGGGGGGGGGGGGGGGGGGAGGGGGTATCTCAGCTTTTTCAAATTTCATGGCAAATGTCAAAACCAAATTTCAGGGGGAGAAGTAATACAGAGCTGTGCTCAGTTGCTCTAAATAGTTTTATCCCAGTGTTCTGATACATTTCATTTCTTACCAAACTATATTATTCAGGCTTTGGGAAACACTGTTTCCACAAACCATTTCTGGCAGGTTCATCAGTAATACCACCTTTGGAATTCCTGCTGAACAGAAAGTGCTTAAGTGCTGTCCTGGCTACAGTCAGAGGAGGAGACAAGAAATCCAATGAAGATATTTTGAGTTACTAGTTTGCTGGGAAAGTGGAGAAACTGGATGTAGGAAAAATAGGGAGAGTGTATAGTACAATTAAAAAAAAAAGTAACAGAGGGGAAAACGCTTAAAGTTATCTATTCCCAACCCCCATAGATTTCTTTCACTTGAGAAGAAAGCTTTGGTTCTCTGTTAACTGGTATTGCAACATAAATAGAGCATATCAGCAAGTGTGCATCTGAATATGCCGCAGGGAACAAATCCTCCTTCTGGGTTCTGTTCTACCTGGGGGATTATGCCTGCTTGGCTCTCCTCCTGCTTGCCCATCATCGTATAGGATTTCCCAGCTCCAGTTTGTCCATAGGCAAAAATGCAAACATTGTAGCCCTCAAAGGCATGCAGCAACATCTCCTTTCCGATATCATTGTACACACGGCTCTGAGATGCAAAGCAGGGATCTTCAGGCTGAAAAGACATGAAAACAGTGTAAGTACAGTCTTATCCTACCAGTGTTATCCTACCATTCAAGTACCTTTTATTTTTCTACATCTGTCTCATGGGTCGATCCCACAAGAGGAGGCAAACGTAGCACATTTTTACACATAGCTTTTTCCCCAAGCAGTACCCAGCTGGAGAAGAACGACAATGACAGCACTGGCAGGACCACTCCATCAATGCCAAGGAAACAATCTGCACAAAGAAACCAACTAATTCTGTTCTGTGAACACTGCTGACACTACTGGGAAAGTTTTGTGCAAGACCACCAACAAATGAGACTCAGGGTGTTTGGGAGGAGGCAGGTGGCAGGAGAAAACCAAAAGTAGAGTTCAGAGAGTCAATACAAATAAATAAAGGGCTGGAAGTTACAAAAATCCCACAGTGGCTGGTCTTGACAAGGGCTCTGAAGTAGCCAGGGGAAGAGAGAAGCAAAAGTTGCTTAGGTTTATTTAGCTGAAGCTTTTTAAGATTAAAAAAGTGTAAACAAATCATTAAAATGACCATGTTTTCCTTGCAGCTCTCTGATCCCACTGTCTAATCCAATTGGGGTTTCTATTTACAACCTCACTGGTGACTATGAAATCCCCGAGTATGTCAACGTCTATTTCAAATTAGCAAGTAGCTGAACCAGTCAAGGACAATGTACCAGAACATTTTTCTATGGCTAAATTCAAGGTTAGCAATAAAACTGAAATAGAACATTTTAAAAATCAATCAATCTACTTTAAAGCAATTTAGCCCAGTGATAAAAAACCCAACTCTACTGCAGATGCATTCAGTGATGGTAATCTGTATACCAGCTTTGAACACTTGACTGACCTCAAGGCAAATACAGAACCTATTCAAAACAAAACTTCATGAAATGGAGAAATTATTTCCCTGTTTTTTAAGTAGTGCATTTCAGGCACTCAGTGTACTGATCTAGTCACAAAAGGCAGCCCAAGAAGCGGCTCCAGGCATGGTACAGGGTACACAATACTGACAGAAAGCTGGATTCAGTGTATATGCTGCTTTTTTCTGATGTCCTCTGTGATCATTTAGGGAAGTCCTTGGTAAATATACTTGACAAAATTATCATGCTAATGATTATCTATATAGAAGTTTTATGCTGCACAAACCAGAAGACACCGCACAGATAACACACCACTGAAATCTCATTTTTTAGAAGCACTTAAATACATTGTACTTGACTATCTTATTCTTAATCTAGCATTCTCTCTCTTCCCAAAATGCTGGATTTTAACATCACCCGCTTCTGAAATCAGGACAAATTTAGCAATGCTAACATTCTAATGTTAGGATCAAAGTTTTATCAGATCACTTCTTTTCCTTGATGCTGCTTATCTGCTAGTTTTCAGGAATGATGATCATACTGTTCCTCCGATCCTGTAATCTACTTGTATGGTTGCTCTAGAAGATTCAGTAAAAAAGCTGCAGAAATCCAAGTTTTTAATCATGAAAATAATCTCGTTGGTCACAGATTTGCTCAGAAATACTGTCTTACTTGCACCATCCAAATTAATAAAGCTATTCTTAAAGAACTGCATTATCCCTTCTTTCTACATCTTTTGAGAAAATAAGGCAGGGGAAGGGTAGGTGGCAGAACAACACAGTTCTGCTGTAGAACAATTACTGGAAGTCAGCAAGACCTTAGCACCAATTCGCAGGAGGGTGGGGCAGAGGAGCTAGATGAGAGTTTATTGCTTTTGCAGCTATTGGAAACATGGTCACTACTCTGCTTTTCCTGATAAGACGAGGGAAGCCAGATCACATTTCAAACTGTAAGAATTCAAGCAACTTTCACTTATCTAAGAGCAAAACTGAACCAACTGTGGTTCACATACATCCTTAAAATATTTAGAGCAGAACATTGTTGGAGAATCTTTTCAGTAATCTTTCAAATATTTACAACTTGTTATCAAACTCCAGGAGTTCAGCTTTCCACTCCCCCCAAACAGGAAAAGACAACATACAATTATAAGCTTTTAACACGAATGAGGGTGTGAGACAGTGCAGAAACATCTAACAGGGGTGGCGTGATCAGAAGAGAATGCAGTTAAATCAAGCCAGTCAACAACCACATAAAAAAAAAAACCAAAAACCAAAACAAAACAAAAAAACAAACTAACCAAGAAAAAAAAACAACAAACCAAAACAGTTTTCCGGTAAAAGAACTTACTGATGTGTGGGACCAGTAAGAGTAGTCAAAGCTGAAGGACTTTGGTGCTTCCTTAGGATTCTTTGGGTTGATAATACCTACAGGAAATAAAATTCAGACTCTTAGTTAACTTGACATTTAGCAGCAAAATTAATGAGCTTGCTGACCCTGAACTTAATCTATGAATCTTGAGCATTCAGAGTTGCCACGCTGCACAGAGTAGTAAGACTGGAACAAGAGACTTGCAGATCCCTATGGCTGCATTTCTGTAGGCCTTTTTTAAAATAAGTCAAGGAAAATAAATTCCTAGAAGGAGTGTTCCTGCTAAACAAAACTCTTCTGTTGGACACAAAGCCAGAAGCAGATCATCCTGGTCCCTTAGCTTTTAGGAGCTGAGGAATATTAGCAATAAGGAAGATCCAAAATGCTGAGTTGAAGAACCTCTGGTCATTTCATAGCAGTGAACTCAAGTGTATTTCAAAATCCAGCAGAAGGATTTTCTTTAAGCAGCTCAGTACTTTCACAACATGGAAGTAAATATGGAAAAAGATGGATGCATAGACATTTCAGGGATTATGTGTACAGTTCAATGTTCTTTTACATGCACAAAGCCTACAGACAGATTTTTGTTCTTACTGTGGACAGACACTGAATCCCAAAGTGACCCCCAAACAACTCGTGTACTTTTTCTCCTTGGAACTTCCATTTAATATACGATGGCCCTATAATGAAGTTCACACACACATAAAAAGGCAGAATGAAAAAGTGTCTGATTCCTGTATTACAGCCCTAGTAAGACCCATCCAAAAAGCTGACTTCCAGCTTCCCTTTCAGCTCTTGCAATCCTTGACTTAATTTTCTTTCCAGGTGAGTTAAGTCAGTGAACACTTTAAAAATACCAGAATAAAGATTCTGAAAAAAATAAAGAAAGAAAAAAACCAAGCCTGCTTTCTCTTCACATCAGTACATCTGTAAATTTTACACTCCTTTTTCTCAGATCCTCTAATTCTTTCAATATGTGACCCATACAAGCGCACTGCCCACAATTAATGAAAGCTCTTCCAGATACCTTTTGGGTTGTTGTTTTGTTGGCTGTTTTTTCTTTCCCAACAATAAAACAGCTTCCTATAACCTTTGCCTGGAGGGAAGTAATACACAATGGATTCAGCTGTCATTTTAATGGCATGCAGAATGCCTGTAGTTTTTGTATTCCAAGGAGGGCAATTTATAAGCACAGCTCTTGCTGCAGAAGTGAATCTCTAATCCTTTCTTTTCAGTGCCACAATGCTGGAAATACTGAAATCTATTCTTTCCAGCAGGTGTTTTCAACACCATCTGTGTAAAGACTGTAAAAAGGCATACTCTTGAGAGTATCAAAGTTAGATAAACCACCTTAGATTTACACATACCCATCTGTCCCTAAAGCAGCAATCCGCCTTTGGGAGAGATGCACCAATTCTGATACGTGCCAATAAAATCTACAAGGAAAGAAGCTATACAAAGGTGGTGACAGTCTTCCTGGGGATGATTTACATCCTGATACCAGTCCTCTTAAACAAAGGATGCTTACTTCTCACATATTCATGCCAGTTAAGCTATGCTTTGAGAGACGGGGGATTCTTTTTCATTCTTATTCAATATTATTTCATTCTTCATTCAATAAAACTTAAAACACACACATTTCTTACCATTTCAGACATGAACTTAACATCATGTGGCACCAAAATCTCTGAAAATGTCGTTACAGAATCCCCATGAAAATGAAATCACTCCTCTACAAGATGCCGTGCCCCTGAGCTGGGCTGTTGTCCAAAATTACAGAGTGGAGAAAAGATCACTGTCTGGATTGCAAATAGCAACAGTTGCTACTCTACTTCTTATGGCCAACTCCGTCTCACTTGGATGCACCTTATGCTGACATTCTTGCCTTATAAAAGCTGACAGACATGCAAAGCCAGTGAATAATATGCCTTGCACCAGTACAGTATCAAATGGCAAAAATGCCTGTGGCTTTGGATAGCAACATGGGCATCAACACATAACAAACTGGTAACCTAAGAGATTCCTTTCGTTTCCCTTTACTAGTTTTGACCAACGAGCACACACTTTAATTGGTTCTGAAAGTTAAAGTGAGCAAATACCAAATCCCAGAACACAACTCCCCTGCCCCAACTTAAATCAGTTCTCTCCTGTCAGTCTCTTCCAGACTGCTACAGCCTGCACCTCTCCTGACAATACACATTCTGCTGCTTAATCTCAACAGCAAATCATTTTAACCCAAACTCTTGATACTGCTCCTGAGAGGACTCACGGCTAGGGAAAGGGAGGAGCAACAACCTTTGCTGGTACGCTGCACCTGGAACATTGTCCTGGAAATGGGGAACTCGGCCTGGCAAACCGTGAAGGCAATCGAGACAAGCAGCAGCACTGCTACATCTCTGCTGACCAAGAAACACGTTTTTAACCACAATCTGGAAATATACATTGGTTACCAAAATGTCACATTGCTGCAGTTTTACTTGAAGGTGCTAATGCAACCACAGAGGAGAGCTTTGATCTCACTTATTTACCTCATGGCACAATTCATTTGTCTCCTCTTAGAGTCAGCAGTGACATAGCAAGTATTCATAATTTTTTTCTTTTCCATTTTGGTACTGTTGTGCATAAGCAGAAAAGAACGTTTCTTTTGGCCAAGGCAACACTACACTTGGTCTCTCCCAAAGAAACAAAAGTTAAATTGCCTTCTAAGATTCTACTGTATTAGAAACAGAAAACAGAACAAGCAGAACAAATTTCAGTATTATTCAATACTGAGTTTGATGTGAATACACACACTTCCCATTATTGTTGTGTTTTGTTGTTTCTTTTGAAAAAAAAAAAGAAAAAAAAAGAAAAAAGAAAAAAACCCACACAACTAAAAATCTCAAGGAAGGGTTCACCACTTCTAAAAAGCAAGCAAAGCGGCCAAGTGTTTAATCAGAAGAATAGCTAGCCTTTCCACTCAGCTCACTGTGCATAAAGGCACACTGGCCACCCATGAAAGACAAGATCTCTAGCTATGCAACAGGCTCAGTGTCTGGAAAGGCACTACAAGCTTGCAATTAAAGCTTCAACCTACTTGCTTCAAGCTTAAATTTAATCCATTGCATTTCTGAAGAGTGCAGCTCAGGCTCTGCAGTTTATGCGAGTGGTTCCACTCTGCCCTATTTTTTTTTTTTTCCAAAGCCATTTTTTATTATTATTATTTTCTTAGACAGGCTTTTCTCAGCTCCTTCACACTAAATCCTGTGTCCAGGTCACTATTTTATTTAATAACTACTTTTTTAGGATCCATGTTTTTACAAAGCATTATCTTGAGAGGCATATCAGGAAAGGGAGATTAACGTGCAAGAAGGCAGCTCTGTCAGAGGTTGGGAATGCAGCTGTCCAGCCAAAACCTTCCACTGCTGCAGGAACAGGTCAGAGAAAACCTCCTGGCTGCCAGGAACTCTGCATGCTGTCCCTTACTGCTGGGATCCAGTCACAGCCTTTTCACTCAGCTTCTAGTCCAAGCCTGAAGTCTATTTATCCCCATTCCTGTTTCTTACAGACTCTACATCCTCCATTTTCAGAATCACTGGTGTAACAGATTGCTCAGTGAATCCAGGAGAGCTGACCAACTGAGAGTATGTAAGAGTATAACCTCAGTGGATTTCAACTGGACTGAAACCCTCTTCATTTGGAACACTGTGCACCACGAGGGTACCTACTAGCATCAGTCATGTCTGATGTGGTTTGAGTTTGAACCAACTGATCAGGTCCTCAATAATGTGAGATAAGACACCTGAAAGAAGATGGTGAGGCATCTAAGAAACCAGGAACTCAAACAGAAGTAACTAACCTAACTGGAAAGTGTCTATTGCACCAAGCATCTTCTTTTGAGGGAGAAGCAAATCCATGAAATCTAGCTACTTTTAAAGGAAGCTAATGGATATTTCTGAAGAAATTAAAAGACTTCTTACAGTACAGGTAAGTCTTATCCTAAAAGTTCATACAACAAACTGGGAAAGAAAAAAAAAAGGGGATCATGTAGAAATTAAACTGAGTGGGCAACATTGATTTTATGTACCATGCTATTCAGCAAGCTGTGTTTTCAGCTGAACGAGGAAACAAACAATTTAAAAAGAGGACTGTTCCCAGTGTCTCCAATCTCCACAAGGACACTAAAAGCTTTCCAGTTATTTTGTTTGGTTTTTCTTTAAACCGTGCAAGGCCAAGATAAATTGTAATAGTAAATCATTAAATAGGTCATCATCTATCTCCTCTCACCACAGCAGACTCACGGCATGGTACGCAAGTTAATGGTTTAATTACAGAGCCTCAGGAAATGAAAAAGGCAATAAGGCAGAATATCACAGCAGGAACACATTAATGGCCTTTTTATCTTTCAGGATAAATTTGTTTATCTGCTATTTCAAAGGTCCAATGTGGCAATTAACTCTTCTGTTTGCAAACTGACACTATCGCTTTGTGCTGTGGCTGTAATTAGTTACCTCCAGCATGGCACGGTAGCAACTCTGACTGTTGGAGTTAGCCTAAGCAGCTGGTTTCTCAGAAACTCAATCCCTTTTTCGGGCCCCTTGCTTCACCAACAGCCAGATTTTAGGTCATGTGGAATCCTTCAGCTTTGCACAAGTTAAGGTTTCTGCATCAAACAGAAACTGGAAGAGTTGTTTCATAAAGTCACCAACCATCTCCTACATGACTGCTACTAAAAACAGTGACACATGTAACTCAGAAATACGGAAATGATGAAACAAGTTCAAGATACTATTTCCCTACTGCAGGATCTAAAAACTCCCAGGATCAAAGCAGCAACCACAGTTTGAGTTAGTGTCCATCACTTACCTTTGGAGTATAAGGCTGAGAAAAAGGCATGGAAATATTTCTGTTTTAAAAATATATGCTACAAATTTTTGGTTGAGGGGGTAAGTGCTGATATTATTCCTTTTCTTTATTTGAATTATGAATTTCCACCAATTCTGAACAATAGGCTTCACCTTAAGACATAATATTTACAGCAGTTTTCTACCTTGGTAAGCAAACAGAGTAAGTGAAAGTAATTACATGGCATAAATTAATATAAAATTCAAATAAAAGTGCACTGTGTGAACAGCTATGCAGCATTACCATTTAATTTGAAGCAGTTTATTTAATACCCACTGCCATCCCAACCTAGAGACACAGCTTGCACTTGAAAAGTTTTTTTTCTCCTCACAATTGTATCATAAGCTATATATTGCTGCTTCATGCCATCTAAGGTGCCTCTAAGCAGAATTATCCACATATTCTCCAAAGCTCAAATCATTTACACACCTCTTTTTAGCTGCCTAGCTGTAAGTTTGATGAGGGTTTTTTGATATTTGTAACTACAAATGTATGAGTTTTATATACTAGAGACCCAAAGGTAAGGAAACCAACAGCTTTAAAACAAACTTCTCCACACCAAATCATCTTGAATTTTCTATCATTACCCAAGACCCACACACTTTATACTTCTCCTATACAAGGACTAATTAGGTATAGTAGGAGCAGTATAGCCCAATAAAAGATAAGGAAAAGGCAGGACCACAAACACTGAAGGAATTATAATTTTAGATGTGCTGCATCAACAGTAAGAAACCAAAAAACATTTGGATTTTAACATGCCCTTACTTAAAAAGGCAACTTCACTTCTTGGCATAAGATACTTCCACAGTCCATCCTACTTGTTCCTTAATTAACATTTTTCATCCCATCTACCATCTGCTTTATCAGCTAGCACAAAAATAACATACACTTTCAACCTTTTAAATATATGAGATCAAACTCATTGCTCGTTTTTAATTTTAGCAAAACCTGTGAGCAAACTTTGGAGGGCTTCACCATAGAAACACTACCTATTTATTTTGTAATATGTATAATTTTGTATTCCTAACTTGGGTTGTTGAAGCTGAAATTCAAAAAGCACACGTAAAAAATGCACTTTATTTTGCAATTATAAGCTGAGTGTAGAGCACAACAGAGAACTGATGCAAAGCTATGGTCTTCTAGGATACTTTCAACTGGAAGCAACATCATCTTTCTTCTCACCCCTTCCTAAACATACACACAAACACATTCCCACTCCAAGCCTTCATTTCTGGACTGACACTTCCATTCTGCATTAAAACAAACAAGTAAACAGAGAGTGGGAAACCTACAGAGAAAAAAATATAAAAATAAAGGAAAAAAAAAAAGCAAGCCACCTTAGTCAAGATCAGCCCTCTCTTCCATTCCCATCTGCTCAGCCACGTTAAATATTTTGCAGGTACAAAGAATGACCAAAACTACTACTAAATCACTTCAATCTCCTGCCAGATTATGACACTGAATTTGCAGTCCAAACCCAATCTGTTTTCATCCCAGTCAGCGCAGCTTCTCAGCATGTCACAGGTTTTGCAGATTAGAAATTATCTGCAGTTCAGTATCTAAGGATACAAGCAATTCTTTCTAATAAACCACCGGAATAGAGAGACAGAGAGCAAAACAGAGAAGAGGTAAGAATTGAAGTGATTCTCTTATCCCTCACTGCATTTCAAGACAAGTCACTAGATTCAAGAGCTCCACCTCTGTCAGCAATCACAGTCATATGACAGGGCACTCTGCCATCAGACATGCCACATATTAGTCACTGCAGGGTGCTCCAGTGAAGAACTGGCTAACTGCAGTTTGCCCTTCAGATAAACACCAGCAGACAGAATTAACTTGGGCTAAATCCTGGGATTAGCTGATATACAGTCTGTGCTGAGGGGGGAGGCAGACTGATAGGGTATTTAAAAACTATTGATTGCCAATCAGAAATAAAATCCAATAATGGGGAAAGTCAGGAGCGGAACCGGTGAAACTGAACTTCCATCACGTGCGCAATACAGCCTGTTTTCTGTCGTTCATATCTTCCATTCCCATATTGCCACCACATCTGTCACTGCTGAAGGCTCAACGGCTCTTGAATTTCTACATATGAAATCAAATTAGGTTTCCTCTCACGAAAGAGGCTTCACACCAGCCTCAATAATTCTCCTCCTAGCAGCAGTAACCTATACAGAGCACAAATCCCCACCAAATGCCAACACGTATTTTAAGAGATAACAGCTAGCAAAAAAAAAGGCAGTGTTCTGTCTTCACTTTCATTCTCATTAGTCATTGGTAAAGGAATAGGCAGATTTTTTTTTAAAACATGCTAGTCTAGACAGAACTTTGGAAAGGGTAACCTTCAGGGAAACAAATACCGAATAATTCATTTCTGTGCCTTCTTCTAAACCCTATCTGAATCAACATGCAGAGTAATTTTAGTTTACAATGCCTGAATAATCAGTTTAACCAATATAAAAGATCTAGGGCTTTCAGAATTGACTCAAGACCAAATTAACATTAAATATACAGTCTCTTAAAACATGCGGGTCTGGAAAAATATATCTGTGCCATCTGTAGACTGGAATGGCAACAATGAGAACACGTTTGTTACCGAGAGCAGGGTGGAGCAGGCATTCTTTATTTGCTGGAACGAGAAACACGTTCCCAAAGACACGTTTAATACAGGCTTCTATCCTAGGCATACATTGCAATCAGATATATGGCTATACTGTTTTTATAAGACAGACTTTCATGGTTGTTATTATAAGAGATAAATGAAGGGAAATGGACACTTCCAGCTTGTAAGGCAGAGCTTGCTTTTCAAAGCATTGTTCGCATTTTTCAAATCATTAAAAGGGAAGGAAACCAAGCAGAAGCTAAGAACAGCTCATTTGGAATTCAACCGGATTCTCTCCCCACTGAGGAATTTCAGCCCTGTACTGGGAGAAAGGTTGGATGGGGGAGGGAGTTCGGCTCAATAGCACCAGAGCAAGGCAAGTGCTTGCTCACAGAAGCTGCTAGAAAGCCGCTCTCATCCTCAGCTGCTCTTACAGATCCAAGTGCTATAAATACCATCCCTACAGCTGGTGTTCTCAGAGAACAGCATGCCAGCAGGCTTTGCACCAAGAGGGAGCTAGTCGAACCATACTGTTCTACCTCTCTGGAATGCCGAGCCAAAACCACCCCAAAACTTCCACTGCCAACTGATCACCTGAAAACATCCTATCGCAGAAGATGCACAGCAGGTCTAGTTGGCTAAGTGCTTGGAGTTGAGCTGAATTCTTTCCTCACGTTTTCTGCTTCAAGGCAGGTAAAACAGTATCACCCTTCACCCCCTGCTTTCACGTGACAACTCCTCCATGAGCCAATGGCCTTCTCAAAGGCCATTCTGACCTTCAGACACATGCCAGCACTACATTAAGAGGACATCATGTAGCACCAGTATCCCAGGGAGTCAGTTCTGCCAGCCTCAGCATCTTATAGGATTCATGTAGCAAAAACATCCAATTCCTAAAGTAGTTCCATTGACAATTCACATTTTCTTTATTTCTACTTCCATACTGAAGGTGGCACATTATTTAAGCATTTGATAAAAAGAATCAGCTCTACGGCCCTAGTTCAGTGTCAGTGGACACAGATTCTGAAAGGGTAGCATTTCACAGCGTTTACTCATCACTGTCAGAAAACATTCCTGGGTTCATTACTAATATTATCTCTCTCTAGTTCTAGACTAACTCAGTAACAGTTTTTTTAAATCTACTCCAACTGCATTTAACATTAGCTGGAACATCCCAGTCATCCCACAGTCTTGCTCCAAGCCCATTAATTGTACCTCTAACATTCAAAAAAAAGAAAAAACTTCATTAAATGTTCATCATCTCCCACCTTCCAAGACTTTTTCTTTTTTTTTTTATTTTAAACGGTGTACAGAATTAACACTTCTCAATCTTCATACAATCATGAGAAAGGCTTTAGAAAGGAAAACTAGCACCTAAAAAAACTCCTTTTCCTTCTTCTCCAAAAAGAATATTAAAGACTTGTAACACACTGTATGAGCTGCCAATACTGTAGGACATTCAGAGACAGCGATTAAGGCAGACTTAGGGACAAGCAACAGAAATCCCTAACCCTGCAAAACAAAGAGCTCTAATGTTCATCTGTGGAGTCTTTTCTTGCTGCCTGCCCACTCCCAGAATGACCCAGTACTATTAGAAAGAATCTAAAGCAGCAAGAACCACACCCCACCAAACTCCACTCCTAGAACAACTATTTAAAGAGAACTGCAAAAGAAAGAACAAAGCAATTGGGATAACTACAATGAACTCTTTTGCTTGCCTTTTCTACCTATGTAACCTATGCTACACAAATTCCCATCACTTTACTACTGACTTACTCAGGCTAGCACTGAGTACAAGTCAGTTCCTTATAAAGACTTTTCTCATCAGCAATTTACACCAAAGAATATTTCCATGATACAAATTCCTTTGTCAAACTATCCAAACTATGCTTACAGAATACTGCTGCAGAGCAACAAAACTCCCAAACTTCTTATTCTCCCGAAGGCAAACACACACAATAGGGTTTCTTTTGATTCAGTGTCTTTTCATTAAGAAAACAGTTAAAAATTAGATCAAAGAAAAAGATCTGCAAACCATACTGGTGTTTTTTACCCCCATTAGGATTAAGCTTCTTTGAAAGATGTTACTATTTTTCAGAGCTACATAACAATGAAAAAGGCAAAACGTAATAATATCCCCATCAATACACACCAAGAAAGTACTGGCTGAACTACTGATGAGGTTACCTTGCACTATAAACCTTTCAATAGTTTTGATTTTTGTATTATTTTTCAAACACCAGCAATTTTAGTCTTATATTTTAAGTATCACTAATTTAGACAAGCACACCATAAATTAAAAGCCTTTTTAAGTCCTCCTTTCCCACCCATTTTTAATTTGCTCCAGAACTGCATAAAGCAGAACAAGTCTTAAAAGGAAATTTAAAAAAAAATAAAGAGAAAATCCAAACAGAAAAAGAACTCAAATCAGATGTTTCTCTACTCATTTTTTTATTCCATTTAAATATTTAGGTTTAGACCAGAGGTTTATAAACCTTTAGAGAGGAAAAAAACAACAAAAAACCAAACCACCATTAGAAAAATATTTTTTGCCTCAACCTCCACAAATTATCTCCAGAAAGCCTCACAAAATTTTTCTGATGCCAAGGATTCCTGCTTGAGAACCTAACTCCATATGCCTACAGCAGCAGCTGTGACTATTGTCACTGGCAGATGGGACCTCTCCACTGTGCCTATTTTCATGAAACATCTAATACCTGAAGCAGTCCACAAAAAAACCTTCCAACATTACCAAGCCACAGGGACTATTACTAAGATAAAATCCAAATGAGTAATTTTCAGGCCAAACCTGAGGATCCAGTTGCACTCCTATCTTTCAAGATAACCTAGTCCGTGGAGGCCCATTTCTGCATTAACGTGGTTTATGGCAAACCAGAATATACAATAATCTCAGATGAACTACAGCTTGAGAACTTTGTTTTACTCTGTCCCTGGCAACCACAAGATGCTAAAACCTATTTTCATTCCTCTGCTGCACAATTAATGTAAGATCAATTGCAGAGGACATAATTTAAGTAGGATAATTCCTTATTTACCATTCAGTTTTTCAAGAATGAGCTAGCTGAACTCTTTGCTAGTGATGAATATCTAAATGCTCTCAAGCTACTATCTTGAACCTGTGCTTTATTTTCATTTGTTTTTATTTATACAGACAAGATTATCAAATTACTTCCACCAAAAAAGACCCAAAACAACCAACCAAAAGAAAAAAAAAAAAAAAACACCCCACAAAAAAAACACACAACAAAACCAAACCCCAACCCAAACAGAAAACCCAAAACACTAAGGAAGGTTTTAGGCACAGAATAGCTTAGCTTTTCATTTCAATAATCTAAGGCAGCAGCTGCCAAGCTTGTTTATATTTGTTACCTTTCAAAGCCTGATACAAGAATGAGCACAGAAACTACTGACACACAAAACACTCGCAGAGCTATAGCTCACATGTAGTCCCATGTGTTACACACCAGAGTCTTTTTCCCACTCACCACAAAATGAGTAATTAATGAAGTGGACAGGAAATAAGTAATTAATACATTGTGGATAAAATGAATTGGTGTAAATTAGTCCAAAAAAAAAAGTGAAAAAGCAGGAGTTAAAGACAACACGTATTCAATCAAAATATGCTGACAAAAGATTTATTCTTGAATTATTCATTTCAAAAAGCTGCTTCTAGATTTGACCTAGAGCACAATAAACCACCTATCTAACCACCTATCTAACTTAAAGCAATATTAAAGATACATTTTCAAATTTATTTAAAGACTAACAAAATTAAATATTATCTCAGAGGAAAGACAGAAGTGTTAATTTAGAAGTTTGAGAACCAATCTTCTGTTTCTTCAGATCATATCTAAGTGATAATAATAAAAAATAATGTTTCTTTCTTAAATTAATCCCCCTAAGTTACTGTTTTGGTAGGGCTTTTTAATTATTAATTTGATAGTGACTTTGCCTCTTCTTAGGAAAGTGCTTTGCATTCCAAAATTAACTTAAGTAGTAGGATTTTACAGCTTCTAACTTCTGCCTTTGAGAATTCCTCTATTATCGTCTATTCTCCTACCCCCCCTTCTCCCCCTTCCACTGAAGAACTGCTGGCAGGATCGTTCAGATGGTTACCATCTGCAATTTGATATGATCTGAGCAGCACAGGCCTTCTGCCAAAATACCAGCCCCTTAATGCAGTCAGCACACGTGACTTCGGCAGGACTGCAGAATTGCATTTTTGTGACATATATTTAAGAATAAAAGCTGACAATTCTTGAAGTGCAAGATACTGTATTACAGCAGGTCGATACCTTTGCAACCATAAAAGGGAAAAGAAATATTTAGTCTTGTTGTCTTAGTATAGGTGACCAAAAGAGACGCATAAAGTGTTTGAAGTACCGATTTCAAAGTTCCTACACTTTTGCATCCTTCTCACAGAAAAATAGAAGTCCCAATTACGCACAGAAAGTGCCCTTAGCATTGTGGGTTGAAGGCCTTTGTAGGAACTCTTTCTCAGATTAAAACATATATAGAACTATATACAGCTCTATTGGGTTTTTTTTACAGACTGAGAAATTATAAAGACAGAGACCTACTGTGGAACTTGATTAAAGGCCTTGATCTTCTACAAGGAAATTACATAAAAGCCAGACAGGATAATAAATCAATTCTGTGGGAGACCAAGTCCACAAATAATTATACTTGTTTTGCTTCTAAGGCAAAGCCAAACCATGTAGCAAAATTAGAGACTCTGATTCTAAACCAGGAGGATCTTTTGTTTTGCTGTCAAACCCACCATGAATGACCAACAATGCCAAAAGCTGGGAACAGCCAAATTCACACAAAAAATGACAAACAAAAGCATCTTGTCAGGAAACAACCCCGGTGGCATTCCAACTTCAAAAATACACTTCACCATGGGTGTCAAAAAACACTCCTTTTTCATACATTCATTAAAAAAACCATAAATGGAGTACCTGTGACACATTCTCTACACTGTTTTCCTTAAAGTAATCCTAAACCCTTTGCCTCAGTTTCACTATAATGCAGTCTATGCCTATACCAGCCAATGCATTTACAAAACTCAGGACTCGGACAAAGTTTAAACTCAGAATCCACAAAGGATTCATAGTATAGGCAACACAAAGAATTAAAGTTCAAGTAACAGGCAAAATCCCTTCTTAGCTTTCAGACTCCAATGTCTCATCAATCCTCTTCATCACAGTAGTCCATTAGACTTTAATTCCAAGATAAGAGAACTTTAACTGCCTCAGAGGCTTAAAATAGTCGCTACGTAACATATCACCAACCTCTCAGATTTGTCTCCTGTCAATTTGATCAGTGCAATAATGAAAAGAAAAATCCTTCTCAGAAGATATCTAAGGCTTGACCATTTCACAAGCACATTTGAAGGTATGAAGCAGGAACTCCACGGGCTGGAATTACTATTGAATTCCCTTTATTTGGAAATAGCTGCACCAGATATGAGAGTCACACACGTTAATGTCACTTTCTGTAGTCAGCTTTTAGCCAGCAAGGTCAGACCTCAATAATCAGTTCAATAATATAACTGCGAGACTGAGAAGACTGAGGGATAATGAAAAAGAAAATCCTTGGCAGAAGCAGCAAAAGTACTTACGCCCCCATATCTAACATGAAGCCTAAGAGCAAACCAGAAGAATTTCAGCTTGAAGCTACATGTGTCAAACAACTTTGTTAGGAAGAGTCTTGGAAGGAAAGATTTCTGCTCAGGTTTTTTTCCCCACCAAACAATGCCTTATTCATGTTTTTAATTATATGATCCTCTTCTGTTCAACAAGTAAAATTAATCCTCTGTCCATTGCTTTCTTCTTTATTTCTCCTCTAAGAGGTGAAAAAAATAGCCCAGAGATTGTAAGAATGTGTAACTATCAGAACTGATGATTCCTTTCACAAAGTGTGCAATGGCTCCTGATGACTTAAACCTGACCATCTGTCATATCACCCATCTTGTATCAGAGCCATAGGACTCAAATAGAAGGCTACAGATTAGAACATTTCCAGAGAACAAAATATAGCAAAAACTGTAAAGAAGCTTCCAACTAGATAAAAAGGGAAGTAATTTTCTCTTGTTGAAAGCTGATACAGTTTCTTAAAAATGTTTAGTGTCTTTGTAGTGCAGCTCTGACATTCAGAAACAGAACCAGTGTCTTTTGTCTACACCGTATTTCAAACTTGGTCAAATTGACAGATTCAGTGGTTTCCCTTGTTGTTGTACCACAAAAACTGTTTCTACAGGCTCCTGGAGTTCAAAAATCGTAGAAGCATCTAAAATTACGGTTGTCGTGTCATGACATCAGCAAGAAAACCTATTACAGTGGCACCCAGTGGTGCTGCTGTGGCTCAGAGCTTGGTGGCATTTCCATAACAAATGCCATCTAATGGAGTCTGTTTTTCAGATGAAACCAGTGTAGAATGGAAGAAAGTCAGCAGACAAGGTCAGGATACAAGCACCTGTTTCTACACGAGATGACTTCTGAATATTCCCCCTGCTTGTTTTAAATGGAAACTTTGAAATCCAACAACAAAAAAAAGAGTATGTCTTCCACATAAAGTCTGAAGATAAGAATTTACTGCCTTGAAATGCAAGGTCACTTCTGTATCATGTCTCTCTTCCAATGAACCCATAAACATTGTATATCATTTAAGTGACCACAGCCAGGTCTTAAACTCCATTGCAGAAGCAGGCTGAAGTACAACTTCGGCTAAAAAACGGAAGGACCCTACGTGAAACCTCCTTTGTATTAACAAGCGGGAGTAAATACTCAAGTATTCAGTACAAGTACTCAAGATGGCAAAGTAACTCAGTGCTCTCAGAGTGGGATTTCAACAGCTACAGACCAGATGACTCTACCCGAATACCTAAAAGTGAAAAGGTACCACAAGGAGCAGTTTATAGGTATAGCTATTAGTCTACACATGACCAACAACTCCGCAGCAAATGGTATCAACAATGCCTTGACCTTAAGGATGTAAAAAAAAAAACCTCAATAAAGAAAAAAAATGAATCAATCAATACATTGTGTGCCCATATTGTTTCCCACAGAAGAGCCTTCTCTTCCAAATTAGACCTATAATAATTATTTAAGAATCCTAACACTTCTAATTGCTTAGAAAATAAGATGATTTTATGTAGTCTGTTATTTTGTCATTGTTTAGACATCTAATCTGGAAAGCATAAAGCTTGACATCCTTTTCCCCTCAGCTTTTTCACTCAAATTATGTTCCTAAACAAAGGCACGGTCTGCAAAATAAGCACACCGAGAACTAAAGCACCAGACTCAAGTAGGAATTACACCACAGCTACTATCATGTGGTGGTCTGCAACATATCCCAGTATCTGTTGGTCCACATGATATTCCCACACACTGAAGTTAACAAGAAGGTGAGGAAGGCTTTCTCTTTGCTATTCTCATCTTTCTGTAAAATTCTCAGCTCACCACAAGCAAACACCAAAACCAACTGCATGAAAATCAAGATACTCGTGATTTAGACTTCCTAGTCAAACTCAGAGATAATCTAATTTGTAATGACAGCTTCAGAAGAGAATATTCCCTTAAAAGGTAATTCTAGATGACATAATGTACACAGTACTCAATGCAGTCCGACAAAAAGAGGATTAAGCAGGAAGGGAGAGGAGAGAGAAAGACTTCCTTAATGAGATTAAAGTAAACTTACTGGTTGAATTGCCTTGCATCTGGATGATACATTTGGATTCTTTGCTGGTTTCTCGGGAATTGAAGGGCCGGACCCGAACAGCCACCTTCACTGAAGCCCCCGACATTCTGGTTGCTTGTAGTGCAGTCAAGAAATTGAAAATGAAGGGGTCAAGAGTGCTTCAAGTTATCCTTTTTGTTGGTGTTTTCTAAAGAGAAAAACGTAATTTTGTTATTTACAACTATTCCATTCAAGTTGGTAAAACTAGGGAGGTTCAATTTCTGCTCTGCAATCACCTTCCTCCCATCCCCCTGGGAAAGCTGTCACTTCAACTGGAAATACACTTGACAGCACCTGCACCCCGAGTCCCTAGTCAAAAGTTTCTGTCACCTGAAGCAGTTCTTTTGATGTATACAAAAATATTTGGTGTCATTACTTGGTTTTCTTCCCAGAAAGTATGGATGCCAATACCAAAAAGATCTGGTTGCAGCATGTGTTAAGCTTAACCTAACAAAGATAATTTTAGCAGTAAAGACACAGCTACTTAGATTTCCGCATAAGCTAGCTACCATATACCACATACCCACGTTCTCTAGCTGTCAACCTTTGCTGCCACACTGCAGTCACAATATTAAAACTAACACAGGAGTGATGGGCCATATCACAGTGACTTTCAATACATAACACTCCATAGAAAAGGGTGTACCCAACAACCTTAAAAGAACCCTTCGCAGTCCTGGGAAAGTCCTCTCCTCAAAGGAAGTAAAAACCTCATTAACTACTTGTATATCTACTGATTAAAGGACACACTACTCTACAAGGAAGATGAGAAATCAAAAATTACTGCCTTCAGGACAACTATTACTACCTATCTTCAGCAAAAGTTCACCAGTAAATTTGTCTCCATTGTCAAATCCTAGTGCATCCAAACGATGAAGCACTCCAGTTGGTAAGAAGCCATCCCTGATACCCACAATGCAAACTTCAGGGCACTTCTGAGACAGTACTGCAATGTAGGGTTAATACAGATTGGTTCAGTACTATGTTGGTTTACAATTAAGCAGTTTATCTTGTTATCACAGGATACAGTCAGTACTGAAGTTATATAGACTCGAAATACAATAAGATAGATTTAAAGAAAAAGTCATCAAGGTCTAGTAAAAATCTACTACCCTTGGCCAGGAAAGCCTCCCTGGCACAGACTCTCAGAACCAAGAAGACTATGCTGAGAAAACATGGTTACATGACTAATTTATCCTTATATCCTAAATACCTGCTACAGACACTGATGAAAACAGGACCAAGACTAAGAGAAAAGCGAATCTTCGCTCTGACTCGATGCAGCCATTTCTGTCTTGCATAGGAGTTAACATGGGCACAACTCTACCCTGCATAAGCCACCATGCATGGCCCAGAAATCCTTTTTTCTGGTTATCTATACATCACATATCCAATGCAATGGTCCTTTCAGGATTGTAATCATGATACCACAAGAGTAGAAAACTTACTAGAAGGTCTAAAGCAGAAGCATTTCAGCTCTAAAGGAAGTTCTACTTTTCCATGCTTAATTCAAGTTATGACACATCTTCACAGAGCACAAGAAGTTTTTAATAAAACTACAATACTTCATTAATGCCATCACATGGTGAAGGCAGAAATTAAATTACTCCACTAAGCAGAAGGATTAATTTAAAGCATTCCTTATTTTAACAAGTACCTGAGGTATCTAACCAGATTAGAAGAATAAGAATGTCTTCAGCAACAAGCCAACTGAATTTCAATGTCAGTGGTACAGCAAACTGGTGGAATAATGACTGTAAGACAGCCACACAATCAGCTTTAGGTTAGTACAGAATTTTAAGAAGCTTCACTAAAAATTTAAACATAGAACAAAGCAAAGAAGTAATGAGCAATGGATTCATAGGACCTTCAAAATTCAGTGGAAATTCTGGGTTGTTTTAGAGGACTGCTTTGCTCTTGCTCAGAGGTACCCACTTTTTCAGCTAACAAAGGATCAAACGCATGGTTTCATTATACACCTTCTTCCTCCTGAGTATCGCATGGAATTTTTGCTCTCCCTTCTTCACGTGACCCTTGCTTAAGTACCTGTGCCCTCACACGAAAGCCAAGTGACAGGACTAATCCTGATACATCCCAGCAGTATTTATTACTCAACTGACCCTGAATATTGCTGCTAGAAAACAGGAGTGTCCCTGCACATGGCCACTGAGCATTCTGTTCCCAAAACACAATTTGAGAAATCTATCAAGTGCAAAATCTCTGTTATTATCAAGTTCACAGTGACACAGTTTACTTTGTCAGACTGATGAAAAAGACAAGCCAGTGGAATTTTCACAGGGTGTATGCAACACGTCACAGAAACTCTACCTGACAGTTGCTTAGTGGTCTCATCTTTCTCTTCCCCATCCATCCATATTAATGTAGAAGCCATAATTTTGTCAACTTCTCACAAGGATCCATGGATAAAGGTAATGCCATTTATGAAGGGGATTTTTTTTTTTTAAAAACAAAAATACAACCAACACATTCTTATATTATTTATGAAATGTGGGGAACTTACTTTTTCCCTTCTTACTGAAGAGCCCCACTTAAAAAGATTTTTTTCTCTGATGTTTTCACAGTAACGAACACTACATGCTCAGAAGTGTACATCAGTTTCTGCAGATAACTAGTATAATCCAGGAAACTCAAACAGAAGATGGAGTGAAAGAATAATCTATTTCAGAAAAACAATAATTCTCGAGTACCTCTGAAGACTGTATTCACCATAAGAAAGCAGGAAAAACACACACACACTGCCAGCAACTCCATATGCACTAGCTAAATGATAGCCTTGTTTGAAACATCACTGGGAAGAAATTCTTACAGAACAGGTCACAAAAAAAGCATAAAAATTTAACAGCTAGACTTCAGCAATTACCAGCTTTGCCCAACCCTAACTTTGGTGCTCATAGAAAGTTAAGTGTAGTACGATTTTAAATCTTATTCCTGCTCAACTCTGCTGTTTTTCATATCTGAAGTAAGCAAAACGCCTCCTTGTAGTTGCAGGTGGATTTCAGATGTTGTGAACACCATTTCACCATGCAAGATTTCATTTTCATTAGTAAGAAAATTAAAAATAATAATAAAAAGAGATTTTTCCAAGCTTCCCATAAATTTAAGTTGTTGTGGTTTTGAGGGATATTTTTCCAGCTGTGAGCAACTTTAACTGGCTGTAACATTTTACAAAGGCATTACTGCCCTCATCACGCAGAACGATAAAAGAAGACAAAATGAGACCTGCATAGATTCACAGATAATAAATTGCAAGTGTTTTGGGGGGGTTTACATTTCCAAGTAATATCACTTACTACTACAAAAGGTAGTTAATAGGAGGTAGGTAATAGGAGACGTAACTTGCAACAGAGCAAAACAGAATGTACAACACAGTCTGTGGTAGAGATTGAGAAGAATAATCTTTATAAAAGATGGCTTCTTTTTCTTTTAATGTTCATTATAGTCTTAGAAGGCTGCCAGCCGTGCTAGAATGAATCATTCCCCTGATGTCTTGGGACGAGTCTATGACCTGTGTATCTTTTAACCTTCAGTCTGTCTGAAGCCAATCAGGAACCACATAAAGAAGGGAGCTGCCTGCTTAAGTCTTTCACATGATATACTACTGGATCCAGAACAGGTGGAAGATAATATTTGAGCTGTTTAGTGAGCCCCATCAGCACAAAAGCAAATCCTATATATTAATCTTACACTTATTTTAAACTACTATCAAAAGATACCCATCATCCACCCAGTAAATCTCACGGTGAGGTTTTAATATTGTGTCATTAAACAAATCATCTAAAATATCTTGTCTGTTTTCTGCTATTCAAACTGACAAACCCATTGATGTTGGTCAAACATCCTTCATGGTCTCAAAGCACTTGCAATTAGATTTAGACTTTCACGCAAGTGTTTAAAGTAACAAGCTATTAATTAAGACCTGGAATCTTGAACATATACGAAAGTTCTGGCAAATTGTTTTTTATGCCACATCAAAATACAGAACATATTGGGGTTTTTTAAATAAAGTTGCAAGCAGGGGAGGGATTCAGAGTCAAATTATTATCTATATATTCAGAGAAACTTGAAACAAGTTCAAAGTGGTTACAAAAGCAATGTTCAAAAACTGTATCTCCACGTTCAAAGAAAATAAAATAAAAAACCCACCACGTATCGCAAAAGAAGCAGCACCCCTTTTACTTAACATAGCCAGCCATTTTTGCACAGGTACACCTATCAGGAAATGTGACAGCTTAAAAAACAAACAAACAAAAAAACCCACGCTTGTAACTTAACCAGTACAACAGCTCTAAAGAAAGAAAGTGAACAAAGATAGAGATTAGTATATGGAAAGTCAGCAAAACAGCTGTTCAGAGCAGCAGGGGTTTATGAACAAGAGGACCACAGCAAATCCAATTTTAGGTCCTCCGCTAAGGATCAGGTAGTGATGACAGTGTGATATATCAGCTGGACTCATACACTCCGAATTGCTATCTTTGTACTAGCAGAAGATGCCAGATAAAGCAGCGGTGCAGAACTTGGCAACACACCGAAAATCTCAGCACATAAACATATGGCTGTTTAGCAGCGTACCGGATTGTGCAGCAACAAAAAGAACTGAGCTAAAGAGCTGGAATTGAAGAGAAAGAGACTTCAAAATTTGGTGTGAATGCATTCTACGTTTCAGAGAACAGATATAAGTTTGCCATCTGCTTCTAGTGAATTCTCCAACCTCAATTTAATACCCGTATTCTGCCAATGGCCCCAAAACCGACAGGCCTGTCATCCTGTCTCCTGACGCCTGCCTCCTGACTTCGCTCAGAGGATTGTCAGATCATCATCCCAATATGGCTGCCTCGGTAATTGTGCTTCACTGAATCCAGGGACCGATCCCCTACCTACAGGTCCACAAAAAACCACCCTGAAAAACACAATCCTTTTACACTCCCGCATCTTCCAGCCGGTTGAGGGACTACGCCTCCCTCCTGAACATGCAGTCATCCTCCTCCCACCTCTTCTGAGCTAAAAAGGAGGAAAAAGGACGGCGAAACGCGGTGATATTCGCGACCCGCACAGCGGGCGGGATTCAAACAAGAAAAAGGACGGGAAGCGGCCGCACCGCCATGGCTCGGAGAGCCCGGGGGAGAGGGGAAGGAAGCGTCCCAGAGGACAAGTGTATGCATCGGGCAGATGCAAGCGAGGGAAGGCCGAGCCGGGCCCCACGCCCTTATGCCGCTGCCCTGACAGCTCCGGGGCACCCTGTCCTGCCAGCACCCCCCCCTTCCCTCCCTCCCCCCTCACCAGGCCCCATCCCACCCGTGGCGCCCCCGCCACGTTCCCTCCGCGTCAAACAGCTGCGTAAACCGGCAACCCCCGCCTCCCCCACCGCATTACGGCATCCACCCCACCCCCGCCCCGGCCCCAAGCCGTTCCGCGGCTCGCCTCCCGCCGCTCCCCAAACAACCGCCGCCGGCGGCGGCCGCTCAGCGCGAACCATCCCTCACCTGGGGACGGGCGGGAGTATCCGCAGGACACGGGCAGCGCGGGGCCGCCGGCGCTGTCAGCAGCTAGGGAAGGCGGCGGGGCCGACGAAGCAGCGCAGTGCGGGGCGGAGAAGAGAGAAGAATCCGGCCATCCCCATCACGCTTCGCCGCCTCCACCGAGGCTGGGGGACACCCCCGCCCCCGGCCGCCAGGAAGGGAGCGGGAAGGAAGCGGGAAGGGCGAGGGAGGGAAGAAGGGAGGGGAGAAAGGGGGAGGGAGGAAAAAGAAAGGCCGCGCCGGGAAAAACGAGCGCAGCGACGCGCTCCCCACAGCGCCGCTCCCACACTGACAGGGGCGCGGGGCTCTGCGCCCGAACCCGCCTCCACAGAGGGAGGAGCGTCCGTCTCACCAATAGCAGAGCGCCGCTGCGCCCTCCCTCCCGCCGCCCACCAATCGTCAGGAGGGAAGCGGGCGCATGCCCGCCCCCCTCCGTGCCAATCACAGGCTGACAGAGCTGCGCACCAATCACGGCTCGGGAATGCCCGTCCGCAATGACAATCCCTGCTTTTTTGCAGCTGAGTCAACCCCTCCGCCGAGCCTCGGGGGAATCGGTTCTTCTTCACCCCCAGCCAATCAGAACTCCGGATGGATCCGCCTCGTCCCTCTGCCGGCCTATAGCGAGAGGCGAGAGAACGCCCACACCGCCGCGGGCCTCCTCACCCCTCCGTCGCGGCGTGTGCGTGCGCGCCCTCCTGCGGCGGCGCGCGTCGTGCCCACAGATGTGCGCAGAACCCAGGCACTCGCCACTCAGACCTCCCCCCACCCAGCGTTTTAATGTATGCGGCTGGCAGGCCCGTCTGAAGAAGCGAAGCCGCCCACTCCCAGCCACAAGCGGTAGGAGTTGGGAGTCCTGGGCGAGGCCTAACCATGGGGGGGGGATTCTTTTTTCCCTTTCCTCCGCTTCAAAGGCTTGTTTCAGCAGCCTGTTTTTATTTTTTTTAGATCTCGATGTATTTTGATGTAATTGGTTACATTATTTTAGTGAATAGCTTTTATTAGCTCTCATACTTTCAGTAATTTCTCCCTGTAAACGTATTTTTGCAGCAATACCTTCAGCTGTAAAGTGCCTCCTTTTCATTTGTACCTTGATAATTTCTACTGGTAGACTTGTGTTCAAGCATTGTAAAGAAAATAATATTCTATGAAATACCTTAGTTATGTATTTTCCATGCGCACTCTATCACGACTTGGGAGTTGAGCTGTTGAGAACATTTGGGACCAGACATTTTTAGTTTCAGATTTATTTCTGTCCGTGGGCACCTGGCTGTTAACTACATGAATCTTCACGGTGTCTTCTGGTCCCTGTCAGTTTCAGGGAGAAGGAATTCCTTTCTACTCTGGTGAAAAGTGGCTTTTCCCCCTTGCCCGTCTGGCTGCGTGTACGGATCATCTGCAGTTACGCCTATGAATGCAAATGCCAAAAAAAACCCCAACCTAGAACAGCAGTTTGTAGGCAAATAACTGCCACAGAACCAAGAAAGCAAGAGTAGGTGGCTTTCGTATGTCCCGGAAAATGCCATTATTTGAACTTTAGAAGACTTCCTACTGATGATTTAGTGGTGTTTTTAGCGTGTTGGTAACTGTGCTGTCTTACACCTAGGGACACGCAGATTTAGGTCAGCTATAATTTCTCTGGGGAAAAAAAAAACAACAAAACAAAACCCACTTGCAAAACCTGTTTTGAAATCCTCTGCAAGCTGTCAGGATACGGGGTGTGTGCTGTAAGTCTCTGTGGCAATAGATGCGATTATTTTTACTTCAGCAACATTTGAGTTGTGTCTCTTAGGAACAGTAGCTCCTGCATCACTGTCTTGTGGCTAAGTTTGGAGTGCACTCACCTAGAGTAGTTGCAGTGTATTAGTTCAGTTGCTTCCTTCCAGAGTCTTGAAAAATCTGCTAGAAATGTTCAGAGAAAGGGCAGTTCCATGCTGAGAAAGCAAATGGTGAAGGGTGTAAGACACATGCTGTAGAGCACCTGAGAGGTCACTCACTGACTGCAAGGGGACACACAAGGAAAATTCCTTTTTAAATATGCAAGTAGGGAGTTGAAAGGTGGGCAAGTATTAAGGCAGTCCTCAGCTAGCTGGTCAGGGTGCCTTTTTAATTATAGAACTTAGGCATTTTAATCGCAAGTTAATTAGACCAGCTTCCTCAACATCATCTTTGAAAGTCAGGCCTCCTTGGGTCATTCAGAATTAACTTCTTTTAAAAAAAAAAAAAAAAAAAAAAAAGTACTTCAGCAGAATTCTAGTGCAGTGTTCTACCTGTGAATCCTGTTCAAAAACCTAGTTGTTTCCTTTACAGGCAAGGGACCATTCTTGGATGTTTCTGACCCATAACCTATAACCCTGAAGGCAGCAGAAACAGATCCAATTCCCTGCAAGCATCTGTGCTTTTAAAACTAGAAATTCTCAAGGAAGTGCCACATAATGAAGGTCCCTAACACATTATTATACCAGGAAAATGCCAGCAAGTAGTACCGTGAAGAATTTCTTACATGTATTGGTACAAACAGATCTTGTTTACTCAAATCACTGATACTACTGAAAATGGGGAAGCTTGCTTAAATCTAGGAAAGAAGGTAGGGTTAAGATGAGTGATACAGAAAAGGAAGATGGTGACAGTGTAGTGCAGTGCTCCTGGGGAGTGCTCTTGGGGGGTGCTCTTGGGGGCTGAAGCAGCACTGTCATCCTGCTATGAACAGCATCAGGCTGTCCTTGCTGCCAGCAGGGAAGAGCTGACAGAGATGTAAATTGTGCTATTATATAAGTGTAAATTGTGATAAAATAGAATCAATTGTACTGGATTGTATTGCTGTAACATCAGAACTTGCCCTAGAACCTTTTCTAGTCACAAAGCTAGAGGGCAAGTACTGACCAGCAGCGACACCATCTTGTAACTTCACATTTTCCAAGAAAAAGACATTTTTCCCTTCCTGGGATCATCAGGATCAGTAGCTACTCAGATCCTGCAAATAGATGTAAATGTCAAAGGTAATTTTATCAATTGATAATTTCTGTAATGTCCAATAGAAATTCTCTGTATTGTAACAAGGTTACAGTTGAATTGAAAAAGATAAAAGGATGGGTTGAGTATGGGGGGGGATAAATCATCAAAACCTGCAGGTGGTATTAAATGAATTAAACTAGGAATTGCCACACAACAGTGATGCTTTTATGGAAGATTTATTTTTAATCAAATACTAACCAGCTTTCAGTTACTCAGATGTCCCCTATCCACTGAAAGAGTTTTGATTCACTTTTATACCCAGAAGACAGCAGTATAATGATACTTCCAGTTGCTCATATTAAAATACCTTTCATTATTCTACCCTTGCCTGCTGAATTTGGGAGAGCATTGGTCTGTACTGACACCTTTAAAATACTTGATACTAGTTCTCCAGATAAAATTGTTTTAGCCACTTAACTTTAGCCCTCGTGTCTTCTGCAGTATCTACCTTGGAACTTTTCCAAATGATAAATGTATCCCATAATTAGACAAAACAGTTCAGTAATGCACTTTGCTATTTATATTCCTCGGGTCAAAGTTTAATATGATGGCAGAATAAATATAAATTCAGATTCTGAAGGGCACTGTCTTCATTAATGCATCCAAATGTAAATATTTCTATTTCCTCCTCTCAAACAAGGTTGCATCTCCGAGGTCAGCACTGAATTATATATATATAACCTAACAAAAATTCCCCCCGGAGCCTCGCGCCAGCGGTCGGGTAGCTATGAATAGGTACAAGAGTCACCCGCCTGGGAACACTCATGAGTTTCAAGTATTACTGGTATCCGTGTGAACTGAAATTTTTCACATAATTTACAAAGTTATCTCCAGCTCCTAAATTGCCATCAGCAAACCTGAACAAAGCCACCCACTCAGTTGTATTTTTTATGCTTTCAAGGACACAGTAGAAGGAAAGACAAAGGAAACACTTCGTGCGAGTGTGTATCATTTATTGTAGTTCAAGAGTCAGGAACTGAACAGAAGACACAGCGAGAAAAAAAAAAAAGAAAAACAACCTTTTTTTTCAGACTTAATTTTAAAACACTGTGGTTTCAAATCCTTTTTAAAAAGGAAATTCAAGTATTATATGCAGGGGGCAGTAATACAAAAATGTTTGTGATTTTTTTTTTATTTTTTTTTTTATTTTTTTTAAATGTAATTCTACATTTCCTGCACCCTTTCTGCTTTGGTAAGGCCAAGCCATGGATACAAATTGGTACGCAACATAAAAAAATGACCCCTGCCCCAAACTGCAGCCTCCAAAAATGAAAGGATCTGCTCTCTGTGGACAAGCTCTAATGGCTCAGAACTGTCACGTAGCATATATCATATCTGCAGCATTAAAAGAATGGATTTTATTGTTTTAAAAGTCACTGAAATCCTGGTATTCCCAAGCATCTCACTCACAGTAGCTGCTTTAACATTTTTCTGTCTCAAGGCTTTTCAAAAAAATACCAGATAGCTCAACACAAAGAAAAGGGACATTTCAAAGAATGGAAATTAAAATCTGTGTGTGAAATCCGCATTTGGAATTATCCTTGTGTCTAACACCAATTAAAAACCAAATATGCAAATGTTTAATATAAAAATACGATCCCAAGATTAACACTTTGTTGCAGGCACACTTATCGCACAGAACGTGTTCCTTTTAGGGCAGGGGAATGATTTTGATTTTCACAGGGAATTTTGCAATACCAAAAAAAAAAAAAAAAAAAAAAAAAAGGAGATCGGTGCAGGTTTCATAGGTGGAAGAGGAAGAAGGGAGGGAAAGAGAAAAAAAGTTACTTTAGCAGCAAAATGTCCGAGGTTCTAACCACAATCAAATTAACGGATATTTGCCTGTAAAAAATAAGGTTGAAGGGATGCTGCCCTGATCCATTCATCTTTGCTAAAATAATTCAGCTGTAAAAACTCCAAAATGTGACATACTGAAGGACAGTTTTGTAACATAAGCAACTTCCTAGCTGGTCCTCCATCTTATTGACCATCGTTATCACTTAAATATATGTACAAGAATTAAGCCGCTTTTCTCCTCGTCCTCATGCTTCTGGTCACTACTGCAAGTCAGTGCCCGCGGGCGTGCTAATCCCATCAACAGCTTTCAAAGAGTATCTGCTCCACTATAACCAGAACAGCCCACGCCCTGCTCTTCCCATTGGTGTTGGCGTGCACTGCGAGGGAATTTTTAATGGTCAGCATTCTGCTTGTCTCGCATCCAGGCTTGGATTTGCTCTTTAAGTTCTGGCACTGATGGTGTAAAGAAGAAGAAAAAAAAAATAAAAGAATTAAGTGATTCAGTAATCTCACCGTAGAGAAAGCTCCTCACGACCAATTTATCTTCTAGAAACTTTTGCAGGAATATCTACTACTATTTTATTCTCTATTAATATGTTTTCTGCACAGCTTTGAGTAAATTAATTACTCAGTTACCTACCATAATAATAATCTAATAATCTTTAGCCCAGTGGTTATGAAGGCAAGCACGTATTTGGGTTTTTTCCCCATTAAAGGGAAATCAGAAGGGATTTTATTTTTTTTTTTCATAGCATAGCAGGTTGGAAGGGACCTCAAGGATCACCTAGTCCAACCTTTTAAGGTAAGATACGCATATATTTATTAGTTTAAATGAGATGGCCCAGCACCCTGTTAAGCTGAGTCTTAAAACTGTCCCATGTAGGGGAATCAACCGAGGCCTCAACACTTCTGTTCTGAAAGCATACAGAGCAAACTGCCTATGAACTGCTTCCCCCCATCCACAGCTCCCCTGCTCACTGTTCAGTAGGTACCTGGTTCCAGCATATTTTCTGTCAGCGTCTGACGGTTGAAAGGATCAGTGGAGGAGTTCAGCAGATGCCTCAGGATGATTGACCTGTCCATAATAGTTCCGGATGGCAACCTCACAGGATCAGTCATCAGAGTGTCCATAAGTGGATCTGAAGGCACAATTGTCTCCTCATTAATTGAGGACAACAGCTACAAATTCTATCTGCACACAAAACCACAGTGTGGAACTGATATTCAGGGTTCCCAGGGAGTTAAAATTGCTCAAGTTACAGAAAATGGTTAAAATGAGCAGCAGTCTCGAAACTTTATACTGAGTTGTCCTTGCATTAGCTGTTTTCACTTCATTTTCAGATTTTGGATTGTTTTTTGCTTACATACACTTTAAAACAAGAAAAAAAACCCATGGGTAACTGGAGAGTACAATCCTAGGGGAAAACAAACTCTTAGCCCTCTGTATTTACTTAACTATTATATTGAAAGAGAGCAGGATATGTGGCTTCCTAAAGAATACAGAGTTTCCATTAATACATATTCATATTTATAACCAAAGTAAAGCAAATCCCTCTTGTAAAAAGTCATTATTTAGAAAACTCAACTTGCCTCTGAATTCATCGGGAGCGTCGCTGTAATCAATTTCTGCACGGGCATTCTTGGCAACAATTTCCTCCACTTTCTCTGCCAGCAGTTTGAATTTCTCTATTGCTATGGTTGACTTGATTCCAGCCTTTCTCATCTTTGAAATAACCTCCTCAAAGAGCTCTTTACTGTAGGACCTCTACAAGCAAAGCATAAAAAGGCAACTTTGCTGAGTTGTCGCATCCTACCCATGCCATAAAAATTCTAAAGACATTTTAATGCATTTTTAAAACCTGAGGAGGAGACATCAATGAAACCTCAAGATTCCGTCAGACAGAAAAGTAGGAGGCAGATGGTGTTTCATCTAGCACTGAAATGTCAGCTTTGGGGTAAATGGATGCTTTTTTACGGGTCATCACTTAAAATGAGTACGACACTCAAGAGGAGCTGACCATCACTATTAGGATTTTCTTTTTTTCTTGCCACTCCTGCCAGTATTTTTGTTCTCACGAGGCTTGGCCAAATACACAGCATAAAATTAAAAGCTTTTTGATTTCTTAACTTCTGTGATAATGTGCAAGGCTGTATTGGGAAAGAAGCGATTCTTTCTCACAAAACAAAACCAAAAAACCTACCCCATGATGTTACAAAAAATAGTAAAGCAACTCAGAGGGAGATAATACTTGCTGGAAACCTGCCAGCCAGCGCAGCGACAATTGCACAGCCACACAGCACAACATTCAGAGACCATATCCTGCAGTTTCAGCTGCAGCAAGCATTAATTCCATGGAAAGAAAGTTAAGCATCTTTCAAAAGTCCTTGCCTATGTTCTAAAGACCATTTTCTTTTAAGCTCACAATGCCACGTTCCGATATACGCCTTTTAATAAAAATTGTTATTTACACTGCAGTGCAAGGCTGAATGAAACGACAAACAAAACACACTAAGTCTCACAGATTTCTATTTTCCTTGGGGACTTTAAAATGTTCCAACACAACCCTACTTCTTTCATCTACCCTACACTGTACCAAGAAATACCATTCACCACTCAGGACACACAGTGCCCACCCAAACTCCTTTCTAGTCTGCAGAGAACAGAACTATGGCAACATGCCCAGGGCTTTAGAAACGTTTTTAGATTCCTTCTAATACGTGCTGCGATTTCCAAACGGGAGATGTATCAAGTGCTTTAGAGAGACTCTGCCATGATCAAGCAACTTTTTGTTTTGTTTTGTTTTTCCTCTAATACCAGTAGCCATTAACCAACTGTGCATTTCCTTGGTGTTTCTTTCCTGTCAGTGACAGTTTCCAAGATACGAGTCACTCCTCCCACCCTTCTTATGAAGGGCTACTTTGTTAATTAAGCTTTATTCCAGTTCCCACACCAGCAGGCTTCTTTCTTTTTAATCCCTATGTCATTGCTGTGTATTTTGCTGTGGCTAGCATCAATGAATGAATGATGGATAACATTCTCACTTCCTGTATATCAACCAGCATAAAAAATACACCGCATGCTCCTTCTCCACATGCAGACACATACGGTCTGGTATTATCTGCAATTATCAGAAAGTAAATAATTACAGAAAGAAAAGGATCATGAGTTACTCTGATACCTCTGCTTCACTAGACATGCAAATCCAGCTTCATGTACTGTAAAACCACTAGCATTTCAAGTAGCCACTGAGAACATTATTTTCCCCTCTAGATTTTGTAAAGTTTGTGTTAAAAAGGCACCGAGAGCTGCGACTCAGTAGTTTAACAGCTTCTCAAGAACATGGATGTAGGCAACAGCTTATCTACCTAAGAATTAACATTCTGCTCTGAACACTGCCATGAGGAGTTCAAAGGTGTCTCAGGTATACTGTGTTTTGTGAATTTATTACACGGCCATTTATTAAACTGATATAAAAGGGAATACAATTTGAAAGCTGTTAGTCTGGAGAATGAGCTTTGGACTCTTAAATGAGGCTCTTAGTCCCAGCTCTGCCTGTTTCATGATGAGGAATGGAGGAGCGAGTCAAAACTCTTCATATGCTTCAGTTTTCTCACTTGCAAAATTAGGACCAAGCACTCCTGCTAATTTACAGTGAGGCTGCAGCTAATAAGCAGCTAATGCTCAGGAAATTTCCTATGTCTGAAGTGCTACAGATGTTTATTTGTGTCTATAGGTTTGCAAAACACTTTGAAAACACACCCACCTACAAAGAGCAGATAGAATACGAATGGAGATGATGTGCTGAAAGAAAACAAATTGCAGGTGTATATGATGGAAACTGGGTGGAGTACACAAGTAAGATGAAACTCTTCTAGAATATTCTGCGTAGCGCAGAATCATCCATGGTGCTTTTGTCCTCCCCCCTCTCATTTTCTTGGACCTCACCTGATCATCAGCAATTGCTTTAGCAAAGCGAGCACAATCTAGCTGTAGATAAATGTCA
The DNA here is from genome assembly GCA_024611175.1 of Megaceryle torquata. Classification (NCBI taxonomy): domain Eukaryota; kingdom Metazoa; phylum Chordata; class Aves; order Coraciiformes; family Cerylidae; genus Megaceryle; species Megaceryle torquata. Next base: position 34,389 of record JANIJG010001059.1, on the reverse strand, counting down.
GTCAGTTGGTCCAACAGCTTCTTTGGTTCAAACCCGTACTTCTCAGGGTTTTCAACTTTCAGGTCCCGGCACTTGGGGCCACACAGCTGCTGTAAGTTAAAGTTCAACATGGCAGCCAGTCGCGGTCCAAGTTCCTGCAAGACCAAAGTAAGAGGCAGATCATGGCGTGAAGGCAGCGATAAAGAAGATTATCACTAGATTTGCATACAGCAAGATCAGGAATTATTAACTAATAAAATGATCATTCTGTAGGCTTGCAGGACGTGTCTTTTCTTTGGGCATGCTTTCCATTGCGAACAATGTAACGCAAACAGCTTCTGTCTAGAAGGATCACACCATCTCAGTGACTCAGGTAATGCTCTTGACATCAAGTAAATCCAACAACAATTAGATTCCAATGAGTTGGAGAAAAGGAAGGAGAATGGATACAAAGGGCTACCACACATTTTTAGGTTATTATCCAAGAGTAGAGGCATTTGAGAAGCTAGAAGCCAAGTTAAATCTGAGCAGGACTTACTGGTCTGAGAAAAGGCTTTTGAACCTGCTTGGTAAGGATATGGAACATATCAACAGTTTCTGTTGCCAGGGCAAGATATGAACGAGACACACGCTCATCCTGAGCCAGCTGCGACTGCCGAGCCTGTTGCTGATCCTAGAAAATAAACGTTCAGTGGTTACAAGTCCACAGAATTTCCTACATTATCACCCATCAAAACCTTAACAGCCATAACGCTCACATGATCTAGACAGACAAAAGAACAGATGGCAATTCCAATCCAGGTGTGATACATTTTTCAATTACTTTTACTACCCAATACTAAAGTCTGCATCAATTTTCCCAAATTCTGCAACACTAACAAATTAATGCAAATGGTATCACAAGACTCCACGGTTACCGAGTCTGTTTACATCCTGTAACTGCTCCTCACAGCTGCAGAACTGGGTTAATGCTTCCCTTCCATCCAAATGCCAATACTTCAAAACCAGCTTGGGATCTGAGAGTCAAATGAGGTTCTCTCTAATTTATGTACCATCAAAAGCAATAAACACTCCCCACGGGAACGATCTGGAGATGATGCACCAGCTCATTTTGTCACTACTGTAATGGCTTTACCTTGCTACTAAGCACAAACAAGAAGAAAGGCTTCAGAAGAGCAAACCAGAATATGTTTAACAAACAAGATCTTTATAGCTTTTCTTTTCAACTCCCTTTTTTTTTTTTTTTCATCAATAACCTTAAAATAGAGATACCTGACATTGGTGGGTCAGCACACACCATTATTGTTTAATCTGGCTATGGTCTGAGGTATAGGGCTCTAATTGTCTGCATCGAATCTACCCAGAATCAATGCATTAAGAAAATAAAAGCTCCTATTCCTTGAAGTCAATTCAACTGGCGAGCATCTTCCAAAACCTCCTTCAAGAAGGTTAAAGTTTCAGTTTCTCCACTTAGAATTAAGTGCACGATAATTTAAAACTTTATACTAATTTCCACTTCATGCCACGCTCTTGGCCAGCCACAGCGTAACTACGCAGAATGACGGGTTTTTGCAGAATGTCATCCAGAGTGACCACAGCCATACTGGCAGCAAGAAAACGCACCGAGAACTGCTTCTCGGGAGCAGCTCTTTGGTGCTGCCCCTTATTAAAAAGGTTTTTTTAAAGGTCTTGTATTAAAAAATTAAAAATAAGTAAAGGGCACTTTGAAAAACAGCTCTGTTCACCCTGGGCAGCAGGTCCCATTGTTCTTTATTCTTCATCTCCTCTTGCACTTCATGGATACGTTTTAGGGACTCCAGACTCTCATCCAGCAAGAAAGTTGTGTCATTTATCAGCATGTTGATGTAGCGAACAAACTGCTTCCCAGAGCTGAAAACATTGAAAGACAGTTATCACGGCAGAGTAGGTGGGTGTGCAGACCAGACTGCAACCCCAGCACCACTCCTCCTGCACTGCATATTTTGATTAATGATCCCATGCCCCAAGCCAAGTCGATCGTGGTGTCCAGAGCTCAGAAACACTCCAGTTCTACTGGAAGGGGTTTCCATTTATAATACACTGGAAAGCAGCATCACCCATTCCCAGTGGTAATGACCCCCTTGGGTCACTGCCTGAGCAGCTGGCATGACAGTGAGAGGCATTATAGACAATTTCTTACTCACTTGAACTCTTCCATAAATGTACCATGGTGAGCTATATTCTGCCACAGGCTTTTGAAAATGGTGCTGATGTGGTAGCGGATCGTAAACTTGTCATAGAATTCACTAGTGGCTCCAGTATGTTCAACATCTGAAAAAGAAACCAGAAACCAGAACTGAAATCCAAACTCCCACCAGCACACATCTACAACTCACTATAGCTCACCCCACCTGCCTCCAGTGTGATGAGCTTCTAGCAACAAGCTTTAAGAGATGTAATTAATTCCCATTCAGAAGTCTCCATCCCCCTCCAAAGAAGCAGCACTGTCTATATTTGAAGCCAGAATCAGCCTCATTTCTGAAGAAAAACCCTCAGAAAACACATTTTTTTGTTCATTTCAACTCCACTCTGCTCTACATTCCACGCTTTTAAAATTTCACTAATAAGATAACTCTGGGAATACTGTAAAAATAGTTGTTTCTATGGGTGCCAAACCCTTCTGAAGCATTTCAACATACAGGACTAGCAAAACTACAGTCAGAAGTGTTAAAATCCCAATATTCCCTTAAACAGCAAACAAAAAAACTTCCAGTTTGGAATCTAACAGCCACAAAACCAACTGCCACATCAATCTGCAATGCTGGAGCTGTCAGTGCCCTGTAGCCTGGGGAAGGACTAGAATTCTCAAGGTTCCATCTGATGGCGTTTCCCCTGATTCCTGAGCAACAAAACCTCATCTTTACAAGACCCAAGATCTATTTAGAATGCTTTGGGGGTTTTTTGCTGTCTGGTTTTGGTTTGTTTGTTCTTTAAAAAGGTTTCAACAACTAACACAGCCTTTTGCCTTATAATATTTATTGCTTACAAAACACTCAGTGAAGTACAAATGAAGCACTTACCTGTATAAAACTTCATCAAGGAGGGGACTAACAATTTAGTGGAGAGAGGATGATTCTCAATCATTTCAAAGAACTTCTGTGTCCGGGGCTGAACAGCTGGATTTGTCATGAACATCACTTCCACCAGCTTGGCTACTAAGTAAGGATTTCGGATGTAGTTCTGGTTGCACAGCATCACAACAAGGAACATCACTATGTCCTGAGTACAGGGCTCATAAAGCACCTGAGGAGCATATCTAAAAAGAGGAAGATAAGGAAAACAAAATTAAACACCCCAGTTCTGTACTGTCTACAGAAGATTTCTCATACACATTAAATTCAGATGACTCATTAGCAATAAGAAAAATGTAACCACGTTATCATAATTTCCCATTCTTTACAGAAACTGGATTCTTACTGTTTAAAAAAAGGTTAAAAACCAGAACATTAACATTAACAGAATCATTAGGAAACTACTTTCACACCCTAAATTTAGGCATGCACTGCCTGTTACAGGTAAATGGTAGTACAGGTTTCCTTTGGATAGAGCTTCACTTACTGTACAATAAAAAATAAAAATTCAGCAACATCTTCCACGTAAAACTCTGGCAATGCTGCAAATACCTTCGGAACTTCAGGAGTTAAAGGCAATTTTATGCTGTAGAATAAAAGAGACAACAAACAGGACAATAAAACAGCAGGGTTAAGTAGAAAGTGTCACGAGGACTCTTAAGGAATTCTCCCATGGGAGCACTTTACAATGGTTCTGAATGTGACTTTAAAATCTGTGGCAGTACTTCGAGTGCAGTCAACTTACCCAAGGATTGCTCCCCCAGCAACTGAACCTTAAACTATAAATAAGACATACATCCCATGCAAGAATGCTTGCCACTGACTTAAACAAACTAACAATCATGTAAGAATAGTCAGTATATTAAAAAAAAAAAAAAAGACAAAATTAAAATTCTAGAGCTGCTAAAACCAGTAAATAATCTACCGTGATCTGAAATACCTTTGATGCAATTTACCCAGAAAATCCTGACACTCACTTGGGATAGGCAGGGTCAAGAATGCGAAGCATCAGCTGTATCACCATGCCATAGAAATTCAGGCATCTCCTGAGAAAGTTTTCATCCAGCAAGCCAGCATCTGCACAAGCCTTGCACCTCACCAGTTTCTGCAGAATATACACACAAACACTAATCCAGGGCAGGATAACATACAAGGAGGGTCAAGCTTATCCTAGCTAATCAATGTATCTGTGTATTATGACACTAACACAATAGTCTCCTTTTAAAATATGCTCTTATTTGAAGAAAATGGGGCACTTAACCCCAACATATCAAGAAAATCACACACATTGTTCAGAGTCGCGAGGACAAGTTTATGGGAACAATGAAGGAAATCACAGAGGTATCAAAGTGGGACAATGTGCAATCAGAGTCATTTTGGTGACACAGCTCAGAAAGTTTGACGATTCATACTAGGAAGACCTTCAGTAGAGAGGATCACAGCATACTCATCTTTGCAAGAATTCTACTTGAGTTTGGGGACTCCAGAGTCCCATCTGCATCTTGAGCATGGACTGTGGAGGCACAACTACCCCTGAGCAAATCACAGCCCCTTTGCTTGCTCTCTCTCTCCAAGAAAAATAGTATTTTCTTTTCTTTGAGGAATACTGCCCAAGATAATCTTCCTGTCCCTTTGAGTTTGAAATTCACCATCAATGTTCTATTGTATCATGACCACCAGCTAGTGCAGTACTCACATGGTTATAAATTCAAATCCACTGTTTTCAAGAAGCATCAGTGGGAAGTTGCATTTAAACATCAGGACACAAAATAAACATACACACAGGCTGCCAGAGGCATTTAGTTGAGAACTGAATCACTTGCAAACCTTAAGTTGCGTCTTGCAACGTTTCAGCATTTCTCGATGCCTGGTGGCCAGGGGAGAATCCTTCCATTGACTTTCATTGTTTTTCAAATCTTCAACAGTCCTGAAAACCATATGCAATAATCAGTTGCCATGACAGAAGCAGGTACTGCCATCTACAAGGCATTTTACCTACTTATCTGGTAAATATTGAGGAAATATTAAGAAGAAAAGTAAGAGGAAGAGCTAACCCTTTTTGTACAAGTCACATCATAACAAGAAAATGCTTTTGTAAACGCAACATCTGCCCAGTGTGCAAAGGCACATACACCAGCTCCAACAGATGCCTGTCAGACAAATTAGAACAGTGAAAACAAAACAAAGAACAGAACCAACCAAACAAAAAAAAATTTAAAAAAAAAAGGGTGTGGGGGTGGGGTGTGGAACACAGAGGGATCTATCCTGCTTGACAAACTAATTTTATCTGCTACATTAAAAAAAAAAGAATTTGCCTTTTTCCTTTTTTTTCACCTTGAAGTCTACGGTCACTCTAAAGGAAGGTTAAAAGGATGTCATTAAAATGAACCTTTAAATTAACCCTAGCACAAAGCAGGGCTACTCCAGTTAACAACCAGATATTTAGAGATCTCATTCACCTTCTAACATCAGAAAGGAAAAAAGCAAAATCAGCTAAGGAAGAAACAAGTGGCTGACAACAGGACTTGTTAGAAACACCCTCCCTTGTGCAAGAAAGGCCCAAGTTTGCACCCTGTGTATCTTCCCACTTTCCATTACTGTAAATTGTTTTGTTCAGTTTTGTTCTACCCTTCCTATGCTCCACTACCCATAAAATTCCAGTGTGCAGAGGAGTACAATAGATGAATATAAGTATCCCCATATCTTAATTCTTTTTAGGAAGGCCAGCTTATCAGAACAAAACTCAACATACTGAACTAAACGAATGCTGGCCCTTTTCATCCCTCCTCTAAACACAAATTCTTTTCCACATCAGTCTCTGCCTACAGCAGAAAAATATCCAGTGTATTTTCTTTACTATCAACATCTAATTACGTTGCCCAGTGTTGCAAGTAACTAAGCAATTCATGGAAAATGCTGAACACTGAGGTCCTACTGTTGCCAGTAAAAGCCAAGGGCTCTTCACTCTGCACCGTCAGATGAAGATTGCTGCATAAGCAACTCCTTTGCAACAACTCTAAATAAGGAAAAAGAAGCAATTCCTTTTTTCAAGCCAACCATATGGCTTATTTATAAGTAACCTACAGGCTGTTTACATGAAAATATTTTTTGTTGAAGATATACTGACTCTTCCTGCTCCACTCTCTGCAGCTCCCCAGGTTCTTGGCCTGCGCATGCTTTAAAAACTAAAAATGAAATCACCACAGAGTCCAAAAATGCAGTAATGAACTCACAGCATTACTGCCAAGGAACATTTACCCAAGTGCAGTGAGTACAATTATAAACAATGGAAAATACTGACAATACACAAATCTGTTCTAATTTTAACAAGAGTATTCTTCGAGGTTTAGCAACTATTAAGGTCTCTTTGAATTTATGCCAAGAGAAATGGAAACCAGCAGTATCTTCATGTCAACATCATAACTTATTTAGAATTTTTAAAAGGGTAAACCACATGCTGAATTACACGTATATCAATAATATTGAAAGCTTACTGCTGAAGGCTTCCCTCTCCCAAGAGTACAAATTATCCCACCACAGAAACCAAGGGAAAACAGGTAAATATCTTCTGGGACATACAAAGCAGCTCAGGCACAACAAGCAAGATCTTGTTTCTAAAAATCACAAGTCATCTACAATGACTTATCAGACATGGAACTTCGTATTCAGTCCTACAGCCATGTCACAGGGCCTGAGGCACTGATGTCCACATGCCACCAACCACACCACAGATTAGGCTATAACACAGTGTTAAATAATAATCCTAAAATGCTCTGAAGATAATGAAATTATTTTTTAAATAGAATGGTCTTCTAATTAATTTAAGCTGCCTTGTGTAACCAATATTCTCCATCCCACCACTGTCTGAACTCCTTATTCAAACCACAGTGTCTCAACATAAGCAAAAACCCATAAGGGCCAAAAGCAACAGATTAATAAATATTTCAGGTGATTTGTACTCAGCAACAGTTTTAACCAAGATGTCATTTTAATTTCCATTATATTTATAGGGCTTGCCCTATAAATATATGGTGAGACCATATATATGGTGACCCATAAATATATGGTGAGACGAGGACACTGCTAGGATGCTCAGATGCACTAGAGAATTAACAGCTGCTAACCTGTTGAGTTCCCTGATGGCCCGCAGTCTACGTATGTACCGACGGCAGCTTGGCAGGATTGAGAGATGATGGGCATGCAGAGTTAGGAAGAAACATTCTGTTGGGAATTTCGGCTCAGAAAACGGAGATGGATCCCTATCTAGAAAACAAACAAACAAAAAACAACAGCATAGGTGAAAAAAACTTGAAAAATTAGCTGTCCTATCTAAGGGAGATACCTTGAACCCAACTTTCTTTAAAACAAGTAAGAGCAGATGGCATCAAGAGAAAGCATTTAGGAATAGGGGAATTATTTGCTGGAATCAAGTACTTCCATGTAGCTTCAGTATCAAAACCAGAAGGCATAGTAAATGCTAAACACACCTCAGTAAGAGTACTCACAAAGTTCAGCAATCCAGGCCGTAACATCCTCCATTGTTGCTTTCACTCTTGTCTCATCTGTTGGGAGGTCAATACGACACCTGGGATGAAATATGTACATGGGATCAACCGTTTCCAGCTTTATCTTCGTACTTAGTTGCTGTAGTACCCATAAGAAGTTGAGCATAAAGCCATCCGTAGATACCAAACGATCATCTGTCTGTGGGGTAGGAAAGGAAACAGCTGAAGACACGAGCTTAGCAGTACAAGGATATCTTCTGCTGCTTTACCAGTATTCAACATACATGAATTATACAAGGGCAAGAAAAGGGAGAAATGATGAAGCATGTGAATCTGTAAGGAGGAAGGTCACTTAGTAACTTACATACTATGTTTAGGGTCCTTTGTGAAAAAAGGACATGGTAACAACAACAAAGCAAACTTCAGTTGTTCAGGATTCATGCAGATTTTATCACAGGGAATTAGTGCAATGCAGTCATTAAACAATAGCAAAATAACATCCCTGTTATTTCACTGGAACCAGGCCAGCTCAAATCTGCCTTACTCCTTCTACAGAAGCCATACAAACAAAGCCTAGCTCCTTACCAGCTGGGAAAGAAGGTGGGGTTTTTTAACAGAGCCAATTGGATAGAAGCCCTGATAGATGGAGCAGGGCAGGATGGGAGTACAAAGCTTTAAACATCTAATATAAAAGCTCTGTTAATGAAGTGATGTCCTAAGAGAGGAAATAAACTGATCAAATATGTAATGCAGAGTAATTTCAGAAATGGGAAAAGTATTGAAAGAGACAAAGAATGATGACAGGGCATCCTGCCTGTTTAGTAGGCATTCAAAATTCTTTTAGCCTCCACTCAAGAGCCACCATTGCATCACTCATCTGGTGCTATTTGTGCACTGACTGGGGCCACGAGTCACAGGAAGAGCATTTCCCTTTATTTACCTGCATTTGTGCCTTTTTCATGTTGGCATTGACAATAGCTGCCATGTAATTGAGAGCTGCTTCTCGAGTTTCACCGTTCAGCAAAATACTGTGTAGAATCTTGAAGAGCTCTTGCTGGAATTTCAAGTAAACATTCTGTCAGGTTGAACATATTTCTCACCATCACATTCCTGCTTTTTGTTGTTCTGTATTTTTATGTTCTACAAATTCCACAAAACTAACTACAGCTCCTCTTAGGGTCATATTGTCAACTTTGTATGTATAAATTAATTATGACATCAGTTACAGAAAAATTATAGATAGAAGACTAGTGCAACACACACACTACTAATACAATATGTATTTTTTTACTCACCCTTTAACGTGAACTATAATCCATGACTAATTGTTCTGATATTTTCTGAACTGGCTTATGGCCTAAGAGAAATATTTGTAGCACTCTGATTTTTTTTTTCCCCCCTAATTCCTTTCAACCATATCCTAACACATTTTTTGTTTAACCCAAAAGCTAGATTCTTTCAGATTATATTCTTCATCTGTGTCAAGACAAAAAAAAAAAAACCCACAATATTTTACTTTTTTGTTTTAAAACACTTACCCTTGCTAATTCCAGGTAATGTTGCAAAGACTGGCTAACGACCCGGGTGTTTTCAAGAGTAATGGCAGGCCCTGAGAAGTACTTTTCAACTACTTTGTTCTGAAAGTAGAACGAATATTGGCAAATGTATAGAAGATACTGGGGAAAGGAAAAAGAACACCCAACAAAACAAAACAACAAAACAAGCACCACAAAACAAAAACCAAACAAACCCCACCATGCTACTACCAAGAGCCTTCTGCAACACTTACGTCATCTTCAGCAAACACAGAGAGACTGAAGAAGGCTCCAAGATAGGAAAGTCTTTGCAGCTCTCTTCCCGCACCCGTGCTTAAAGATTTAGGCAACCACAAGGGCAAAGAGACAACCTAGAAAATAGGAGAAACAGCAAGTTAATCAAAGCTGCCATGCCAGCCACGCTATATCTGCACTGTCACCTTTCGGTGTTTGCAACACACCCTCGATTCTTTACACTGCCTCATGCTGACAGCTACCTGCAAGTATCTCCTCAGGATTTCAGCAATCTAAGCAAGCCTGTTTGTCCTAGTTTTCCTAAATTCTCAGGGAAAGGTACTCTTTTTACCAGTTTACTTGAAACTACTGGTTCGCATGAAATACTACAGTAGTCCCCCTTTAAAGTCCTGAAGAACATTATCAGTGTGGATTGTACAATATCAACGACCAAGTAAGTTACATGGTTCTTTTAACTTGAAAAAAACTAAAATAAAACCCCTCAGACTGGATACACTTACCAAACTGCACATAGGGTGTGTTTTCCCAAACTTGATTTCACAAAGTTCACATAGTGCCTAGAGGGAAATCCCAGGAAAAATTACTTTTGAGTGAAATTCCTATGTAACCTGTCTGCAAATAACAAGCTTAACACAGTAAACTGCTGAAAGAGTCAAACCTTTTTCCCTTAATCAGTGGGAAAACTTCCATCTCTTACAATGATGAAGCAGTCCAAAAAGAGTTAGAGCACACCCTACTCCCATTTTAGCTTTCACATCTGTTCTGAGTTGCCTCAAAAACAGGCATACAGGATAATAAATTATTGCACTTATTTCAAAAATTAGCTGTGCAAATTGTTTGTTCAGAGCATAACAATGCCTTTGCTGGACTTCTGCACTGCCCCATAAAAGTCAGTAACAATAATAAACAGAGCAATTGTTCTATACATACACCAAGGCCTTTGTCTTTTGAACCAGAGTGGAAAAATGTCAGATGAACACAGAAGCCAGAAACAAAGAATCCTATCCAAGATCTCTATCTCACTTTTAACTGCAGCACAGAAAAAATAAAGTGGTTATAACAAACAATTCTGAAAACACAAAAATATTGTGGAGGCTGTCACATATCCTGCTTCTCCTGCATTGTGTGTTGTCATTCTTCAATTGTACTATGGCTAATAACGACTCTTCCATGCTTTTGTTGCACACTGTGCCAACCAGAGATGATCAAACTGGAGTTTTATTTTCAAGGAGCCTTTACTTGTAGCCAACAGCCAAATTTGCAACAGTTGACAATTTAAATTGGGAGAAAATAACAGAAGAGCAGGAAAACAGAGAACCACCAAAAATTGTTACTTTTGGAAAAAATAGCAGACTTGCTCATTCAATGTGATTTGCAGCACCTCCGTCCAGCTAACTTCCTGAAGCACAACTTAAACCTGAGATGGAGCAGCCTTTGTTGACATCAGATGCTGAAGATCCTAAAATTTGAAGGTATAAGCTGACAAGGCATTTAATTCTTGGCTGACAAGCCAAAACATTTAGCTTGCTCTTTTGTGGCCAAGCGTGCTTTTTCAAAAGATGTTTTTGTTTTGTCAATAAAAGCGGTAGGAGGGAAGCCAATCTAGGACTACCATATGCACTTAAAGTCTAAAAATAAAACCTCCAGCTTTGCAGCCAAGGATATTATGGTGTTTTCCTACAGTATAGAGTCACCAATTCAAATAATTTTGGATTTAATTCAACAGATTTTAGTTTCCCACATACAACAGCAAGTCCAACAAACACTGGTGGGGATACTGGGACTTATTTCCCAGACTTAAATTGGGAGGAGCTTAGCAGGATTTTATAACCATCCCCAGGATTATGATTAGTATGCATGATGGAATCCATACATTTCATTAGTCTTATATAAAAGCAATACATATAATCATTTGAATAGCCTACTATACAAACACTGTATGTTGAGCTTAAGATATTTTTGGCCTCAGACTCTACCAAATCTTTTGGGGTTTTTTACACATCTCATACCACATTAAGCTTCCAATATAGAGTTTAACAGTCATCCCCTAAACAAAGAAATCCCCAAAGTGCTGGACTACATTGTCTTCTACAGAAGCCACAGAAGTTATCAGCAATCACAAAGGAGCTGCTTCTAGAAATGAACAGTCCTTACCATAAGGGGGTATTTAAAATTGTCACTGTCAAGTGAGCATTCTTTGGAAGCTACAGCCAGGCCTTGTAAGATGGGAATAAAGATCTGTAAGACAGAAGTAGATTATTTAAGAATAGGAAGCAATCAAATTACACTAGTGCTGCACACAGCATGAAATGCCTGTTCCTTCCTCAAATGCTGCAAGTTACACAAAAGAAAAACTAAGATCTTTTCTTTAATCTCTTATCAGTTAAGCCTTAATGCTTAAGAGATTATTCAAAGCTAAAAAGCAACTTGCTTGAAGTAGCGTAAGCGATGCACTGAGACTCGATGCCTGGGCATCACAACTCATTCATAACAACTTCTTTCCAAGCCCTTGTATTTTTCCTGATCACACTAATTTGTTTCCAAACGTGTACTTTGCAAACCAAAACATCTAGATCTGGACCCAAAGCTAACAGATACAAGCTGAAGCTGACTAACAGTAATGTCAGCACAGTGACACAAACCCGGTGGTGTTCCATCAAGTCCACAGCATATGGGGAAGTGCACACACATTTCACACCGGATCTCTGCGGATCCCGTACCCGTGTCTTGTACATTAGATACAGAAATGAGAGCACGAGTTCTGTGGCGGGCTCCAACAATTTGATTGCCCAAATGAGTAATAATTTATTTGCCTATACACTTGGGTTAATAATATAGCTTCGATTTTGCACATGGTGTAAGCAAGCTAGTTTTGTGGTGGTTAATTTGTAACTGTGGTAAGAGGAAAGATAATAAGCAGCAGTCAAGGACTGTTATGAAAGAGGACATGACAGGAACTTATTAATCAAAAGTAATTATACCTAATTAGTAAGTCCCAATGACACAGCTCTGACAACTACACCCTCACAAAATAAACTCTTATAGTAATTTGTGACAATAACGCCAAGAGGTTCCCTGTATTTTAGATTTATCTATACTGTGTTGCCTCTATGAGGAGACAGAAAAAGTTATTCAATCATATTACAGGAAAGGACTATAAAGAGGAGGCTGTCTGCTTCAGCTAGAGGAATTTTTCTCTTCTCCAGTCTTGAATGTATTTTAAACTACATGAACCTCTACTAAGAGGTGTCCAGACAGACATAAATTATTGAAAGGTATTTGCACTACACATAAAAATTAATGTGGTTTTGTTTTGTTTTTTTTTTCAAAATGGGAAGGACCTAATGCCATTCTGAAGGCCCCTTTACAGTGAAGTCACATAATACTACAGGAGCACTAATCAAAGGCAGTTATAACCTTACTGATCTGCTTTAACCTCACACAGGCTAGACTAAGCTGGCTAGTGTTGTGTCTTAATTACTAAGCCCACTAGTTCCCACTTTTTAACCATCTTAGTGAGCTACCCTGATGCACAGAATAAACCATCTAATGTTTCTCAGTCATCTCCTCTGTAAAATATGAAAACTTTATGGACTGGGTTTTGTAAAATGCTCCTAGCACCTTTGATGTAAACGATTTGAGCTGCAAAGAAGGGTAAAGATAGCAAAATAGAAAAAAACCAAAAGTATTTCTGAATACATTCTGAATACAGACTATTGCTGTTTTACACGTGCATTTTTAGGATTTATTTTTTCTTTTTTAGAGAAGCATAAGAGGATGAAAATCCAGGATCGACCCCATAATACACACTATTCTATTCTGAGTAGCTCACTTCAGCATTACAGAAATGTGTGCTGCTTAGAAACAAATGCACTTCTAATAATCAGAACCAACAAATAACAAAAATCAGTCTTCTACACAAAGCTAAATGTGTTAAAAAGGAACTAAACCAAACTCCAGTTGCTTAACAGGTTGCTAGCCCCTGAAGTAACTGGTACAGAACTGAGAGATAAACTACTGGAAATCCATTCTCTTGGATATTGCAAATAGCAGAACTAGATGATAGAAGTATTTCTTTTTCTACCTATGCCTTACCTGTTTGAACACCTCTTCATCCTGATAAGTTGTTCTCACCAGTTCCTGGATGAAGCCAAATGGGAGATTCCTACACAGCATATATGGTACCAGCAAAGACTGCTGCTGCAATGACCTTTATTTGTGTGGGGAAAAAAAAATATCCAAAACTACTGATTATTTGCAGTAGTATTTGCAAAAACATCAGAGTAATCGCATCTAGGGATGTGCCAGAAAGCAGATTATCAACACAAAGACACATCTACTCCTTTCAGAAGCAACTAACCTTGTCTTCTCAAGTTACTTGGGGAAAGATTATTCTGAAACAGATGCTGCTGCCAACATCACACTTTAATGAGGCTGGAAGAAAATAACAGCTTTTGCGTAGCAATAGGGTCTCCCTAAAACCCTTTGTTAAGCTCAGCCAGTGAAGGAATAACATTTTTGCAATATTTGTTTTTCCAGACTAAGGAAAGGACCTATCATTAGTCTTTTCTGAATTAATACAGTCATTACTCTTAACTACTCCTGGGGATTTTTGAACAAGTACCTCTTTTCTTTTTCCTTATTACATACAGAAACTTATTCTAATGTTAATACTGGTTCATATAAAGACAAAACTCATCTCAAAGCACAGCAAAAAAATTGGTGCACTGTCAAAGCTTATGGAAGTAGTGTTTGGAAACACAAAATGATGCAGATTTTAATAGAAGTCACATATCCTATTTTAAAAACCTTTTTACTGTTCCAACAAAACAGGCTGCGAGTTAAACAACTGCTACTGAAACTACTGCACTGGATATCTCAGTTGTGATTTAGTGTAGAATCCGTCTACACACAGATTTACATTACCAAATCTGGTGTGGTTAACTCTCTGAAGTAAACAAGTGCTATGCCACTTTAGCAGTTTTTGCTACACATTTTGATAAGATTGTTTCTCAGATGCAGCTCTACTGGTTACTGACTTTCACAGGAGTAGTGCCCCAACAATCTGCAAGTAAAACAGTTTATGAATGAAGTAAGGCAAAAACCAGCTTGGTTAACACAGACCCCCATTTAAACTGTTCAAATCAACCTGGATGATTTTACCCAAACACCATCAGAAAACACTTAAACTGCTCTCCACTAACATATCAGTGGGAAGAACAGTCTCCAACAGTAAAGCAATAAACTACCTCTGGCACATAAAGCTACCCTGCTCCAACAACTCATCTTAGTTTTCTTATTTAATCCTTAGAAGAAAAACCAACCAACCAACCAACGAATCCCTGAACAGTCCAACTTTCACAAATAACACGAGCTGTGTTTACCTTGGTTGTGTTAAGGATCCCTGTAGCACCAAAGCAGCGTGTGAAATGCACTGTGATCGGATGTTGCTCAGTAACTGGCTAACTGTTGGCTGGCTACACATCTGGTAAAAATAACTTTGTTTTAGTATGAACTAGAAGTATTCAGAGACAGAACAGACAAGGAAATACAATAAATTTCTTAATTCATGCAGTATGAATGTAATATCCAAACTAAGGTTAGCACCACTGCAGTTAAAAACCTTTTATATATAATATGAAAAGTGCTTGTTTTGTCCCCAGAAGCAAAAGCTTAGAGTAGAACAGAGCACTGACAAGGAACTGGTCTCCCAAAACTATGTTTTACATGGAATAACTTGAATAAAAAGCAGTAGATCAAAAGGGGGAGGGCAGTTTCTAAGACAATGATTATTTTAGAGGTGTAAAATGTACATGCAACTCAAATATGATTGATTAATAAGGGTCATGGGGACCTTATAAATTCTATAATGCTATTTCTGCAACAAAGCCATTGAGAAAGCACTACCACAAACTTTCACTATCACTATTCCACCAACTTTCACCACTACACAGTAAGAGGAGTGCCCGTGACAGCACTGATACAACTTCACTCATTTCAAATATACCTTTGGTGCTTTCCTCTCCTCTATTCCAACTCTGTCAAAACACTCAATGAGGTAGTTCAGCATCTCTGTCTCCTTACAATTTTCAATGGTGAAGTGGTCACTGCAGGAATCGGAAACACTTGAGCTGCCAGAGCCTCCCATACTTTAAAACACACCAAAAAAAAAGGAAAAAAAGGAAACAAAGCATTAGGTACAGTTCTCAATGTGTGCACAGTCATATAATTTATGAACTCTTCACTTCCTCTGGCAATTTTCTGAAGACTCCATCCCATCATAGACATGGCTCAATAATTAAGATAATTCATGTGCTCTATGAAGTTCAGCTGTATTGTAACATGACTGAAGAATCAATTGTCTTATTAAATAAGTATCTGAAAGAGAGCAGCAAGGCGCACGACTTCAGTGGGAATCGATAACTTGTTCTCATGTGGCAACACTAAAAATTAACATCCTGACATCAAAACTGTTTGGACACTCAGGGTATCACAACACTTCATGCTATAATGCAACCTCTACAGAGTTTCCTCACAGGTTCTGGAGGTAGCATTCAAAAAGGTAGAAATTTCACCAACTCTGTGAACACTGGCCAAGTCAGGGGAGGCAAGATCCTCCCGCTGCAGAGAAGAGACCTTTGCTGATAGATGGGTCTACAGACAATTTCTTTGTTTATTCTAAGGAAGGAGAATAACCAAGCCAGGAGGCAATGCATCAAAGCAGCTTTTCCTTTTAGAATTTCCACATTAAAGATCAACTAATTTCAACTCAGTCCATTTCTATTCCCTTACAGTAAAATACACCATTTCATTAGGCAGCACAGCCTCCGGGGACAGAAAACGCTGGGATCATAAACACACAAACCAAATCCACAGAAACAAAACCATGCTTGAGACAAGAGAGTACTTGAATACAAGGAGTGAGAACAGACCTCACGACTCTCAATCTCAGGCTTGTTATCGCAACAGAATTCTTCTCTGTATGACAGCTTGGCAAAGCTAATTAAAGGCAAAATCCTTGTTTTACAGAAGGGAATTAAGACAAGATATATTCACTTGATACAAATGGAACTTTAACAAAATAGCAGTTACGTGGATGGTCTGCTGCTCTTCCTCAGTGAAAAGTCTGTGTATGGTCAGAGTGGATTTAAATGAAGACCAATTTATAAGCCCCAGATCTTAAACTGGAAAATAAGAATATTTGTTTCCTTAAATGCAGCTTTTTAAAAACATGTTTAAAACTATAAACTGCAAAATAATTTACATTTTAATAATCAAGCTGTACAAAGCTGTTGTGCAAGCTTTACAGCCCAACCAATAAATCAGAGAAAAGGTTATTAATGTTAAGCATCTGGTAGCTCAGCATGTTAAGAAACGTAACTTCTAATAGCAGCAATCACTTTTTGCACAGAGAATTTGTTTTCAGTTACTCAATTAAAACTAACCCATGTGAAACACAGCTCTATAAAATAGTACTTGGGAACCGTGACATCAGACATGCTTTCTTTGCTATAGTCTCTCTCTCAAACATCTTGACTTCTCACATTCAGCTTAAAAATTACCCTTTTAACAACATCAATTTATATAAACTAACCCTACTACAGTGAGTCATTCTGTTAATAATTTCACTGCAGCAGTAACTGAAATTATTCTAATGCAAACCTCATATGTCTTTCATAAACATATTGAAAGCCTCAGTATTTTCAGAAAGCAAGTTGTTGCATAATTGTATAGTTACTGTGCTTATAATTTAACATCTTACTGCTGTGTGCAGCATGCCTGGACATAATACATCAACTGAGACTCCAGAAACAGAGCAGCCTCTGAAATCCTTAGCAAAGGGTTTGCAACTCAAGCCAACATTTGCATTAAACTGCCAACGGGATAAAAATTACACAAAACAGTGGAGCAAAATAATCCTAAATTCTATTGTACACAAAACACCCCTCAACCTGGGTTATCAAATTCACACTCCTGAAAACAGACTGGAACGGAGAAGAGAAGATCCCTTTGGAAGGTCTTCTTGTTAACAGTCTGACTTTAACAATAAGTGTCCCAAAATACCACAGGAACAAGCATAGACAAGCTAGTGGGGGGAAAAGAGCATCTCATACCAGGTCTTTTGGGGCATTCCTGACAGCACAAGGTATTTCCTGAAGGCTTGACCTAGCTTAAGTTTTAGAAGACTCAAGCAATTAGATTTCCCCTGACTTTTGCTCTAACTACTTCAAAGGAGACAAAGTCTTGGAGAAACTCTTTTCCTCTCAGTTGTTCAACATGCATGTAAGTCTTTAGAACTCTCATCTCACTTCCCTTCCCTATTTGTACATTGTAACTGGCTTTATTAGGTAATGTGGCCAGCCACAGGCCACCTCAGAATGACTATCAACCGTAACCATGGTCTGAATGCTCAGAGGAAACATCCAGGATAGTAATAAGACTACAGAAGTGTAATTTTTTAGAACAGTCTTCCTAAAATACATGGGATTTATAAAAAAATATTTCTTTCCCCAGGGATGATAGGAAGAAAAAAAAAAGTATTTAGGAAAACATTTCTGTATCATTGCAGCATTACTCAGCAATGGAACATTAAACTCAAGAAGATCCTACCCTGCATTTACATTTCCAAAAGCTTTCTTTTTTTTTTTCTCCCCTTGGCACATCTGCTGTTCTGCAGGGCTTTTTGCACAGCTCTCTGGCCAGCTTCCAAACAGAACTCACTAATAATTGATTCTCATTTTGCCTTCACCTAACGTCACAGAAATGAAAGGACTCTGCTATGCGATTCACCTCTCTCTTTTACAGTAAAATATTCTGCTCTTCCCCCTCCATTCCTGGCTGCTCCAACTACATCAGCCTCTACTATCTCCCACGTCAAAGGACTAGTTTAAACTTTCAGGTGTGTTTTCTTTACAGGTTAGAGAAGCAATCCTCAGCTGTCAA
Source organism: Megaceryle torquata (assembly GCA_024611175.1). Classification (NCBI taxonomy): domain Eukaryota; kingdom Metazoa; phylum Chordata; class Aves; order Coraciiformes; family Cerylidae; genus Megaceryle; species Megaceryle torquata. Next base: position 16,062 of record JANIJG010001059.1, on the reverse strand, counting down.
GCAGCAATGAATCTTCAACAAAATCATACTGTTTGCATCAGCTGGCTGGCTGCCACGCTATCTTTTTCCACATGTTAACCTTCATCCTCATTTCCCAGTTTTTCATAGGAAAACATGCACATGATGTACCACTGGTTTTAAAATTACAACCATGGGTGAATAATATTCCTACTCATACAGTCAATGAGGAGTTGCACTCAAACATCATTTCAGAAACCATGCTCATTAAACCTAAAAGACAGTATGATTAACATTTATTTTTTCTTAGTCATCTCTTCCAAAACAGCTGACTAACCAGCATTTGTTACACATGTTTATGCGCCCTCTTAAAAGCCCATTCAAGTCATCTCCTTGGCTTTAGTCATTTCCCAAGTTACTCTGAAGGACAGACTGTTAGTTCCTCAGCAACCAAACATGCAGGTTACATTCTTTTTCTCCAATACCTGGACCCAAACTGGACACAAGAAAAATCATCATCTTCATTTTCTTCATCACTATTGTCCTCAGACACATCAGAAACGGCAAGAAGGAGGAGGGAGAAAGGGTTGTCGTATATACTACCACAACAAAAATGGAAAAGGCCATCAGATTTTAAGCCAAAAGGAAAAGGAAATGGCAGCTTTTCTTTCTAAGTCTGCCAAAAATCATCTTCTCTAAACATGCAGACAATGGGCAACTCCATGTTAGTACAACCATGCTCTGTCACACTACTACAAATTATATGCGTATCAAAACACCACGTGTTCACAAAACAGAACTTGAAAAAAAAGAATTTCTGAGACATAATAAAAATTATGGCTGAGGTGGGAACATTTAGACATGACTGAATAATAAAGATTACAATTCAAAGCTACTGAACTTTAAAGCAGTGGTCTCAAAACCTTGTGTGCTCTTTTCCCCCACCCGCAGGGACTGGACATTCCAGGAGCAGAGAAGATGCAGTAGCACTTGGCCTGGCATTCTGAAATAGGCTAATCTGTAATTTAAATCTACGCACAAGGGAATGAAATCTACCACGGTCCAGCAAGTAACAACTTACAACAGATCAACTAACACCCTACTGAGAAAAACTGATTTCAAAGCAGGAGGCCTGTCTGGTTTACTATCCAGCAGTGGCAACTGAACAGAAAGCCAATAGTTTAACTGGAACAGATGGAAGAAGAGGAGGAAATTAAAACAATATTGCTACCTTTAAAGTAATTCCACTACACTTCAAATGCTCACAGAAGCAGGTTTAACATTTTGGCAAAGTTAGCTTGTTAGGAAGTCAATATATTAGCACAAACCAAAAATGCAGAAATCAACTCAGGGTAAGTAGGGTGAGCTCAGCGCAAACTGAAGTTATTCCAAATTGCACGATTATGCCACACCCTGCACGGCACACATGAAACACACTTTTGTTCTTTTGAAATACCTAGAAGGAATCCTGTTCAGTAAAGGAGACCGCCTGCGCAAGGTACTGGGTGAAGCAGTAAACAAAGGTGGACCCATTGTTGTGGGTCTGTGTCTGGATGTGATGACTGGCATGGCTGGAGGGCTAGCAGCCATGGCTGGAGGACTTGGTGAACTAGACGGGATGGAAATGTTCAAGGAACGTGGGATGGAAGAAGCTGAAAAGCCTCCAGAATGGGCAACAGTGTACGGCCGGTACCTCGGAGAGGAAGGCTGTATCCAAGAAGGGCTTGTTGCTGTGAGGTGAGAGCTGACAGTAATGGAAGGCACAGATGTAGTGGCAACTGAACTGGCTGGTGGGGTAAGAGATGAACCAGTCATTGGTACATAGCTTGTGAAATTGGTAGTAGGAGCTGGACTAGTCCCATAGAGACTAAACCAGTTATACAGGAAAAAGAAAAAAAAAAAAAAAGAAAAAGAAAAAAAAAAGGCAATGATTTAGGATATGCAGAAAAGGGTGAAAAGATAAAATAAGCAAGAGAAGCCCTTGCCCTTCTGATGACTCTTCAGCAATAATTCTGCAGCTTACACACATAATTCCTTTTTACTAATAAAAGCTGAATAATAATATGTTGGATAAAGCTATTTCACAATCTACACACTTTTAAGTTATGAGTCATAGCCTTCACTGATGCAAGTTAAGGATACTACTCAGAAGGAACCAGCTACATGGCTTTAACCTATCAATTACACTTCTAGCCATGGCAATGTAATGAAAAATGGTGAAACGGAGGAATATTCACAGAAAAAAAGAATTTAACTAAATAAATCTGTTCTGGTTATTGTTCTTGGAACATTTCTAGGATCCTCTCTCTCTCCTCTAATCTACTGCATGAGAAATCAGTATTCAGTTATAATCAGAAGTCACCTGGATAATGAACTGGAACCGAAGGAGCCCACATTACAGAACATAGGACTGCTTCCAGGGTTAGAGCCCATGTTTAAAATCAGGCTTCTGTCAGGAGACCGGGCAGCTGCAGCAATTGGTTGTGATGTAGCTGTCAGGCTAGCAAATGGATTTTCATCCCTTGACTGGGTGGACATCATCAGCACTTCCATCAAAATCTGCCCAATTAAGTCCTTAAAATCTGAAAACACTGTTATGAATAAAAGAAGAAAGTCAGTAACCTCACCTGCTGCCTTCAGCTACACATTAGTCAGAGACATCAATATTATCAGAGATAATTCATCTCAAAAGGACAGTAATTTACTTCTGTGAACTAAGCTCAGTTTTTGGCAAAAACAATAGACTGACACATTTAAAGCTAACTCTGTCTACATAAACTTGGTTCTGGAATTAACAGCTACAGAAAAAGATAACTTTTATGGAAAGTACAAAAGATCATAGATGACCTTGTATTGTTATTGTTGATTAGTAAAGTTGCCTTGCCATCCCTCTCATATTTTCCCATCCTGCTGTTGATTTGGGCAAGTTGTGTCATAAAGAAAGGGGGAAAAAAAATCCACAAACCCAAAACCAAACAAAATCCCCCACATAGAATAACAATTCTCTCTTTGGTCCTATCCTACAGCTGACACGTAGAACATAATTTATTATATAAAATCCTCCAGAATTCTTAGCTTATCAAATTAACTGCTAATTGTCTATTATGGTGCAAGACAACCAATTGATTTGGCGAAAGGTTTCTGAAAAAATAAACAAATTCCAGCAACACAGCAATATCAGCACACTAGTCTGACAACAGCAATGGAGAAAAACAGGAGCCATGACCAGTAGGTTCCATGTTCCTTTTGGGAGATTCCATTTCCTGCTACCTCTGCTGATGGCAGAAGCTGAAATCAAACAAAGACCACAAGTAGGTGGCTCTGGTCTTGTAACAAAGGTAGAAAAAGCTAAAACTAAAGAGTAGGGAACATGCCACTGAACTGAAAAAAATCTCTAACAGTAACAGTTTAGATACTTACCTTCCTTTGGGTTCTGCTTAAACTGTGCAGAGAGTGAATTCAGGAAGATAACATCTCTGTCTCGGTCCTTCCAAGAGACTCTGAAGATCTTACAGACCAGCTGTAAAGCTTGCTCCTCAGACACTTCAGACCCAGACAGAGGTTCCTTGGAAGGAGGGTAAAAAAAAAATAATTAAAAAAAAGTAATTTAAAACAAATCAATGGCAGACTTCACCTACTTCTGAAGGATACAGGAATATTTGTCAAAACTTATTTGGAAAACAAAAAGAAGAAACACAAAGGAGATGCAGAAAGGATGTAGCAGAAATACACAAGTCTAGTAGGAAGTAAACTCCCCAAAACACATTCAAAACCAGTATAGTAAGAAGGGAAATTTAACCAAGATAGTGATGATGTCTGCTTTTAGGAATTAACTGCAGATTCAAACTTCCATTACGTACAGATATTTAAGAGTTTCTTGTAAAAATGAAAGCACAGGATGGAGCGAGCTCTCCCGAGTCTTTCCTGCTTTCAAATCTTAGCCCAGATAAAGATATCTGTCCTGACTTCTTTCAAGTCAGAGAAGACTCAAGAATTGGCTTTTCTTCCAAAAAAAAGGACCATCATGTAAACTGCTCAAAGTGAAAAACTAGTTGCACTAAGAAGAATGCTACCACATATAACACCGAGCAAAGGTTCAATGGGAGGACTCTTGAAATCCTAAGGCAGCTTTGAGTGTGTGCCTGAAAAAAAAATAAATGGTGGAATACAAAGAAATAAAACTGAAATTATTACCCCTGCAACAGGAGGAGAGGTAGCACTTAAAAACGTTTCCAAAACACCCACGACAAGCCAGCAACATAATTCCATCTACACTCTTCTACCAACACCGTAAAAGCAGCATAATATACAAACAGACAATCCAGCTGCACAGAATTTCAAAGACAGGAAAGTTTTTGCTTCCAGGCTATTTTCCTGCAAGAGATGTATTTACTAGATGGAAAAAAATAAAATAGAATTCTGATACTTGACTAATAGAAGTGCACACTGTACAACACAGCTTCTGAGATAGTAATATTCTTTTCAGAAAAAATAAGTCAGCGAGGAAGAACAAAATGCCAATTGAAAAAAATAAACAAGGTTGCTACTAAAAAGCTCCCTTTTTTCCTTTAAATTTGAGACCTATGTCATAATGGCCACGAGGTAAGCACAGATTTATCAGAAATTTCCAGCAGCTACCAGCATGGTGCCTTTTCAAAAGCTTTCCCTCAAACCATTTGATAAACCATAAAAATTTACTCATGTGCCAAAATCTATTGACTTAGTCACTCCACTAGTATTCTACTGTTTTCAAGTACTTCTACTTCTCCTGCTTATTTTGGTAAAGGCAGCTTTGTTATTGACATCATTGCCATGCAGATCACCAGGCAAGAGAACCTCCTGCTCTTAAACAAGGTGTATGCTGTCTCCTATCCACTTAACTTTTTGGGATCTCCAAGTGAGTAAGAGGAACTGAATCAAGTTTGCAAAGCTTTATTTTATCAGGTTCCCCCCCCCACTGCTTCTCACCCCCTGCTTCAAGACTGTCCTTGGTTCCAAGCTATTTATTTCACAGTAGCACAATGCAAGCTGTTTGACTGCCCGATTTGCAGCTAGGAATTGACTGGAAAGGATTCTGCAGCAGGGTTATTGCTACGTGGCTTTAAGCCAGGCTTTTACCAACTGACCTTATTACTGACAGTGCAGAAATAAACAAAGACGTCTAATGAGCACTGCGAGAATTGGTGTAGAAACTTCACTACACTGATGTCCCATTTCTTTATGGCTTTATTTCACGTGGGACTTAAAATCAAACGACAAAGAGGACAATTTTAGGAGTGAATTAAAGCTTTGTACTTGCTTTGTCTCTTTTCCTACTTTAAAGGGTTCTAGCACCTGTCTAAACCTTGACAGCTAACTATTTTTATTTATTTTCTTATAGTATCACTAAGAAAACCTTATATTACATAGCATTTCTTCAGCATACATAATATTTGAGGCAGTAGCTTGTTAGCAGACCTCTGAAAGCTATACATATTAGCAGCAACAATCTTCAGAAGTGTCTTAAATATTTCTTCAGGCCTATTGCATACTAAAAAAAAAAATCTGGGTATTTACAGGTCACTTCTGCAGAATATAAAGCAAAACTATTGTCACAGTCTAGGGTGTAAATATCATTCATAAACCAAGCTGAGATAAACAAAATATAGTTGTGATATTGGAAGTTTTGACTTTTTCTCCTTCCCACAGATTTTACTGAGGAAATGCAGTGAAGAAGTTGTTCACAGATGACATCGAGAGCCAGTTCCATCCTCTTGAACACACTTATTCAAAATATGGAGATAACTAAACTTATTACAAGTTAAAACTCTGCATCACTCCACCATCCAGCCAACATAAACCAGACTAACCTTATCTGTCAGACTCCTTTTCTCTCTGCGATCATTCTCATCAACTTCCATGTTTTCAATTCCCGAATCCACATCTACCTGGGACATACTATAAGTGGAAAAAGAGAAGCAGCTCATTAACTTTCAGAAAGCTGCAGCCAGTCCTCTGTAAGATGCTAACTGAAGGGTTATCACCATAAGTAGAAATAGCAGAGAAAAAAAAAAACCAGTGCAACAGGAACAGCCATATGGACAAGCAACAAGTAAAATCGCTAGGTGATAAATGCTTCTCATATTAAATTTATTTTGAATTCAAGAAACACAAGTCTACATTTCTTCAGCAGGCAAACTACACAGCTACCACATCCCATAACCTTTTCTTTTTTAAATACAGTAGATGAATTACCCCCACCAGACATGCTCATCACTCAATGCTTAAGATAACGCTTTGTGTTTTATCACTTCAGGTCAGTAATTCCCACTAAAACCAGACTAGAAGAAGCATTAGAGTGGTCTAAACAGTGTGTCACTTTTAAGCATTAAACCACATCGCATTAACACAGCTGGAGGTGAGAAATGGCAGAATATTTTCCTACGTGAGTGGTTTTGATGATTAGCATTGCGCAGTATTTGCTGGCTTAGACAAGCTGCATTTTTTTTACCTTTTCTCACAGGAGACACTATCAATATCCATGCTCTGAGACCGAGAGAGGGACTGAGATTGTGTTTCAAGGCTGTTAGATGGAGAACTGCTGAGTGAACTCACTCCTTCGCTGCTCTGGCTTCGGTGGGCTACTCCTAGAGAAAAGGCACCACCAATATTACTACCACAGAGATGAGAAGGCACTACACAGTTATTTGGATGGAAAAGGAGTGGAAATACTGCTTTCCAGTTCTGCTTTTAAGCACTCAGTAATGCATTAGGAAATAAATGTTAATAATATTCATATTTGACTACAGAGAATCACATTTTCTACCTTCATTGCAGCAGCAGTATAGGAATGCTTACCTGCATTACAACACAAAGAAGAAAACTAAATTTGCATCCATGAAATGCTTAGAGATTCACTCCCATTAAAACCCAAAACAGAACAAAACAAAAACACACACAAAAAAAAACACCACACCAAAAAACCACCACACTAGCAAAGTGATCTCTCATAAGACTCTGTCAAAGTCTCTCTGAAGTCCATCCTATCAGGATAGGACTTCACACAGGGTCATTACCATGAAGTTAACTTGGGTGAGGATACAGGACAAAACTTATCCGAGCTCTGACAGTCTTCTCACAAAACCTCCCACGATTTGCTGGGAAATTATCAGTACTTCTTCTCCACAAGAATAAAATAAGTATCCAAGAAGTCCAAAAAACATGCACTGTGTGCGACCCCAGCTGATGGAGAGCAATATACTGGCTTTGGAGCATGGGTGATGAATGTCAGGATTTGAACAGATGGATTCATTTGGCAATGAAGACTTCAGAGGAGTGTAAGACACTAGCACGGTATGAAGAAAGTTATATGCATCATTTCAAATCATCCAGAAAAAGCCTGGTACTCAATAACAATGGCAGTTGAAGTTCTAAAATCATCTAGATGAAGAGGACTCTTACAGGCAGTCTATCCCTAAAATTGTGTCCGCTGAAGTCATGGTTTAAAATAAAGTACTAATGGTTGCAAGCTGTAATCGTAGCTTTATCAATAGTAGGTATTTGAATGTCAGCAAAGTACTAGGGGGAAAAAAAGTAGTGTTTGTCTACCTGTTCAAAAAGAAAGCAGCAGGGAATTTCACTCCTTTGGGTTCTTTTGCCTGCAGTTTACAAGCTATTCCCCAAACAGTATTAGGTTTCAGGTGAGAAGGGTGAAAACCAGATTGACAACCTATTTTTAATTTCCAGCACTGGTTGTGTTTCATGTTCCCAGTGCAAAGTGCAAGTTTGTCCCGTGTTTACGGCAGCAACATATCCTGAACTTAACAGTGGGGGCAGCAAAACAGAACAAGTCAGAATTATGTTCTTCCAACACAAACTGTTTTCAAACACCCTTCCCAAAGCTTTCCTAGGCCTTGAAACAAATCACTTTACAGGAACAAAACTGCAGGAGGCACAAAAATCCCCTTTTGAAGACAGTTTGCTGAAGAACAACTAAATACTTAGCATAGGAGGTAGGAAAAGTTACTTCATTCTACTTATTTGAAACTCCTGGTTTACTTCCCTGGGTATATAACCAGTTTATATTTAACTAATTATTTCAGACTGGAAATTAGTCAGTATCCAGAAAACACTCAGATCATCAAATGAAAGGCAGAAAAGTTGGTTTTCACTTAACCACCTATTTGCCAAGATCAAATGTATGCAAAAAATGTCACCCAGGAAGCAGGAAAATGCCACAAAAAAACCTCCTTTTCAGTTCTAAGTGGCTATTTCCCACAGCCCTCAAATTTTAGTGATGCTATTACAGCTCTGACACAAAGTCCTTGCAGGAGGCACAGGCCCAAAGCCCAGCAGAGTTTCTTCACAAAACCAAGGATATAGAAATATGAAGTACAGTGTCTGAACAGTGCAAAGTTGCTCAGGTCAACCGGGCTAAACAAGAGGAACTTTCAAAAGCAGAACTTCACTGATGCAGTTTCCCTAGAGATAACACCCAGCAAAAATACACTGTCTGTGGCAGGGGAAGGCTGAATTCAGCAGGGTATTCCAGCATGCTGCTGATTGAAGATATCCCAGTTATAGCCTTGTTTTCCTTCAATACATCACCAATTATAAAGGCACAATCTTCCTTGAATCCTGGTCTTCTCCTCATGCCTCTTCCCAAAGAAAAAGCTTGCGAAGTCAGTGGATAAAGAGGCTAAAGCAAACGTGGCTTACCAGGGTGAAGAAGTGCAGTGTTCTACATTCCTTTACTCCCACTGCCAGGAAAATGTACTTTAAGTTATACTGCAGTACTCATTAAGAGGCCTCTTCAAACAAACCATCCTACCTACCACCTTCTCACAATAAATCTTCCAGAATTTACTTCCATCTGTACTTTGCTGGATTAGGTATACAATAAAATACCTGACAAATGAAGTTCCAGTCTTCCTTAAAAGAAAAAAGGAATCGAGCATACAGAGATGTGCAAAAAGTAAAGACCACACACTGAGTGTGTGTGGCTGTCACGGATATGCTGGTTTTAGGCTCTCCAAAATATTTGGAAAATACATACAAAATAATAATCACATTTTCCATTAAATTGATGTGTAAATCTGATCTCACCACAACATACAACTTCTTACAAAAACAGATGCTTCCATGGACAGTATTCTGCTCTCTATGTCCAAATGAATTTAAATCCTCTGCAGTTATTTTTGCCTACTGCTCAAAAGAAGCCCTGCAAACCACACAGTGTTAGTTGAGTCTTCATTTATGCTAAATGAACACAGCAGATAATCTGCTGTGAACATCTTTCCCTAATCTAGTCCCCAATTTAACCACTTCTCTTACCCCGGTGTGAGAAATTTATTTTTCCTGGGTTAGTTTTCACATGGATTAAGGCCACGAGCCACCTCACCACACTGCTCCTAAGGACAGCAGAGGGAAAGGCAATGAAAAATACTCCTTTGAGCAAGAGTCAGACCTAAGATGGTCTAAACTGGTCATCTAACCACAGACTGCGTGAACACAGCAAGCGACCTCTGCACTGTCCTTCAAAAAAGAGTCACCTTTGCTTCTGGGTTGCTGTCTATAATCATGAGGACAATACACAGTGTTAAATTCCAGCTGCAATGAGCTTTTCTCAGGAAATGCTTTTGATAGCTCTTCTCTGTCCTGTTTTGGATAGGAGGCAACAAATAAGCAGGAAGGAGTAGTCACTTCTAGGTATTTCAGAACAGCACTGTAATTAAATTACAAGATTTAAGCTTGTAAATTAGTGTACTTGCCAAAGAGGAAAGCATAAAATTTCAGAAATGAAATCAATATATAAAGAATCTTGAATGCTTATCAAACAGCATTGGAAAAACTCTCCTTTTAATCCAATTGTTAGGAATCACCTCAAGCACTGTCTGCAGTTTTGGGTGTCTCAATATAAGGACATCAAACAGTTGGACTCAATGATCTTACAGGTCTTTTCCAACCCAAATGCTTCTATGATACTGAAACTTTAAAACAATCTTGACATTTATTTTCAGCTTGGTCTTGGGAACCTCTTAACTTAGTAAGAGAAGTTTTCAGATAAAGATCACAATACAGGAAAATGTGCCAATTTGTTTTGATTTCCAACGTATCCAACTTGAAACTCAGTAAATAGTGTAACTGTCAAAGTACTACAAAGGACAAAGCAAATACTTTATTCTCACATTGACAATGCAGTCACAGCCTATTATTTTTAATTGTTCCCAATGCTTGTAATTAAAGATCAAAAATGAACTTGGGACTGATTGATAAAATGTACCTAGAAACCAATCAATAAAAACTGTGTTGCAAAACTGAAAAGGTTTTTTTCCCCCTGTCTCCTTGACAGACTGGCTTTCTTTTCTGTAATAGCCCGTGTTAAAAACCGCAAGCTTTGAACTGCCATTAGTTTATTGATACCTGGAAAACAACTGTATCTGACCATTTCTTATTTGGAAAATGAAAACAAAAAGTACCTTCAGTCACCACTTCAGAATGTTTCTTTCTGAAAATTGTTTTTTGTAACAGCAGGAATAACCCCAGTAATAGTGGTCATGTTCTAAAGATCAAGAGCTGCGGAATAACTTTCAGTAGACATACAAGAATATGTTTTGTCACTAACATGCCAACCTACCTGATGCACCAATTGGAGAGGTAGCTGGGGTCATGCTATGGACATTTAGGCCTAGACTATGGGATGGCCCCGGGGCTGGTGCTACTACAGGTGGTCCCGGTGGGGTCTCTCTCTGTGGTGACGTCAGTGGCGTAGTAGGCTGGGAAGATGGTCCCCCTGCCAACCGAGCAAGGCGCCTTCGACGAATCTGCGTAAAGGAAATAAAATAACAGCAAATAAATGTTTGTTCTCACATCCAGAGGCGCACGCGCCCCACGGCTGCTCGCTGACCTTTCCACATGCCAGGGGTATTCACACAAATTCACCAATCCACAAGTTTTACTTGATAAGCTGCTAAACTGAGACGATTCTTGCTGACATTTCTCTGTTCTGTGCGATAACACTAAAACACACTTGATGTTTAGATTTTAAGTTTGTATTTGCTGCCTTGGAAAACCATTTGCACTGAAGAATATGACATTTGTCCCTCCAATAGTTGTGTAAGACGAGTTTAACATTTACTGCTCAGCAATTTCAAAACCTGTAACACTCCTCACCATTTATTTTGGCATTTGATGAAACAAACTGCATTAATCTGATAAAAGCGACAATATAAACATGACCCTTGCCTTAAATTTCACACCACATGATACTAACAAAGGAGTTCGTGCTAAAGAAGATCCAGTTGAAAGTTATTAAAGAAGACTGCTGTCCAAGTTAATCCAAAACACACTAAAAATACACAACTCATCTGCTGGCCAGAAGCATCTCGAGAAGTAGACAGACAGTAAATAACATCCTTCTATCACCCAGAGACTTTCCCCACTCAAGAGTTTAAAAAAAAAAAAAAGGTTTTGCACGTTACTAGTAAGACAGAGAAGCATCTGACTCCAGAAAACTGTTATAAACCTATTTATTAAAATTAGTATGTGGCCACATAACACTAATATAATACCTGAGAAATAGAGAAAATGAAATGTATAAAACTCATCATTGAAACTTGAAGCATAAATGAAAAACATAAGACATCATTTATGATCAGAGGATACCTCAGAGGATCTGCTCCTAAAGTTTCAGTTTGAAATAGGCCTAGCACAAGACAGAAGTATCATATTTGAAGGTGTTCATTCCCTGCAATAATAAGCAATTCCTGTTATTCCCTCGTTGCATTACGACACTGAAGCACTGAATGCACTGGCTCAGTTTTCATTTCTACTCATAATCCTAAAAAACTGCCAAGCAAGTAAAAGAGTGAACAAAAGATTTGTGTCAAGTCAATGTCTGTGCTACATTCTTCTAGTCATTTAATGGCCTGTGAAACCTCCTCCAACAGGAAGAGGCACGGATCAAATTAAATCAGACTTGAAAAAACTGTGGGGAAACAGTGTGTGGAACTACATCTCCCTCCCTGACAGGTGTCACCACATGAACATGGAAGGCGATGAGAAAATACATTCCTTTTTGTGGTTCTTAAGATAGGGAAAAAAAGAAATAATAAAAAAAAAAGGCTATGATTAGAATGTCTTAATCCCTCCTTGTCAAACAAATTAGGGGAGCTTATTGTATACATACATTATTTAGCTTTGCCTTAAGTAGAAGCTGTACATAGTAGGGTATCTAAAAAGATTTTCAAAATATCTTAATTTTTCTCCATTTGTATCTTACACCTTAATTTTTCATCTGTTTCTCTGGAAAAACTACAGAACTACCTCATCCCCTCCGAGACACCTGAGAAACCATCAGCCACACGCCGCCGTAGCCGGGTTCCCTATTTCTGAACGCAAAGGAAGCATCCCCAGCTCACACAGCTGTACCAAAACTACTACCAGCAGAACAACCTAGTTGTATTGAAAGCTCTTTGCATTAGGGGGTTGAGATAAAGTTTTAAAAGCTGTTTCTTACCATTCAACTGATCTATAAAGATGTTTTTCAAATAAAGGAAAAGCAGGGAGTAATGGAGAAAATAATAAACACAAACACGCCAACAGCTTATATATGTAGAAGTGGCTGAGGAAGAACAATTACAGCTAATTATGTAAAAAGCAAGAAAAATCCATGGGACGTGAAACTTTTCCACAACTGTTTGCATTCATTCTTGTTAGCTAGCTCCAAATCTGATGCCGGGGAGGAAATGTGAAGGGGAAAACGCATAGATAACAATTAATATATTTATCAGTTTATTCTCAAGTGTAGTCAACTGCTGGTTACTCAAACAAGGTCACATCCTTCACAAGGAATGATTTGCACAAATCCTCTCATCATCATCTCCCAGTTTCAAGCAGAGACTCGCGGTCACTTGTGCCGCTCAATATTCCTTCACCTGCACCACCAGGCTACAGCAATGCTGAATTTACAGCAAAACCGGCTGCAGTCATCGCTGTCGAAACAGGAGGACACCAAGATGAACTTTCTGCCTGGTACTTGTCACTCTTATTCCATCACCACCCGTCTTTCTTACAGACCAATCCCCCAGACTGTAACCTGCCCTGAAAAAAATGCTGAAAAGGGCATGGAACAAAGAAATCTGCACAGACACTGAGCTGCTTTTAGGTAAGATGCTGCAGCTAAAACTAATACAAGATTTCTCCCTGCCCCTTTGAGGGTGATAAGTAAATTATATTTACCTTCCTTACCACTGAACAAATTAACATTAAAATATAAATAAACTCTGAGTATTTTTTCCACTGACAGAGACGCTTTCACAAGAACGGGTACATTTAGCACTTGTTAAAGGATTAGATTTGGTTCTTAGGTACCCCGAGTTGTCATATTCCTCTAGGTTTACATAAAATTTTATTATCACAGAAATCTGATCTGAAGATCAGAAAGTTTTAAGGAAAAAAAAAAAACCCAAAGGGTGAGAAACAAAGATATTATGCTAGAAAGGCAAAAGTGCAGGCTGAAAGAAATTTGAGAATACGGCATAGAACTGGTGCACACCTTCTATCCAGTTAATTCCCTTAAGACTAAAGAGCATCAAGAGGAGGGATGACAGGCTTCACGCTCAGGGCACAACATGGGGACTCAGAAAATGCAGCTCCTTTGCAAGCACTAGACGCAAAAGAAGCCCCAACCTGCTGCCTTCACCTAACACAAATAACCTAGGTTAGAACTGCGGGAGCTCCAGGTCACCTGTCCTCATTCAGACTGAATGACTCCCCAAATTACCATGAAGAAACACATAGCTGAGCTTTTTTTTTTTTTAATGTTTTCTTAGGAATTACTGTATAGGCTACAGAACAAACGATGCCCATCTTCCCTACAGAGCACAACTCCATAAGATACAGTTTAAAAGGTTAATGGAAAAAAAAATTCTAATCGATTGAATGGAAAAAGCACATTGGTTTTTAATAGTACAGTTTTTGCTAGACACATCTGGACTATGTCTTTAAATAGATTTTTGCTCTTGCTGGACTTCTTAAAAGCTGTTAGCAGGGCACACTACAATAAACCATGTAAAAATAGCACCCTGTTATAGACAGTTATCTGATAGTTTAATTTTGCAGCAGACCAATAAAGATACAACCAGGAAGACTGATCCCTTTGGCTCACACAGTTAAAAAAAAAAAAAAAAAGAAAATTTCTGTATCAACATCTCCTTTAGTGGCAACTGTTTAGTAAGACTCTAAAGAAATTTTTTATTCTACCAGAATTATAGAAGAGTTCCAAACTGGTACAATAAAGGGTGGTTTGAATGGATAGCTGTGTTTTTCTTGCATTCATTAGAGCATGGTAAATTGGTTTAAGAAATGCTTTATGTTCTGGTGACACTGGTCATGTTCTAAGCTCTCTAAACTACTCCAAAAACATCATGTAATTTTTAAACAATGCTAAATTTGCATCCTTCTTTCCCATTTTATGCCACATTTGGCTTTATTTGGCTTTTTCTGTGCAGTTCCCATTCTCATGTTGGGCCATCTATCACTTGTGCTAAAATTCACATGCTAAAAAGGCATCTTCTTTCCTTCCCTCCTAAAGATTTTTAGTATGGTCTGTAGTGAATGACAACTTCTAGTGCTTTAACAAAGGAAATGCTGAGAAAATTTCAGTGAGAGGCACTGCTGATAGCAGTAGTGGAAAGCACCTTCTTGAAGCTAAACTATATCCTCTAATCCCAAAGCCATTATGAATTGTCTCTCCCTCTCTCTCGCTCCTTTTGAAGTTACAATCTGCTAATGTTAGAATTAATTACGGTTTGATAGAAGAAGATCATTTAATCTACAAGAGGCTTGCAACCCAACTTCAGTTAAGTGTTTCTTCACTTGCAGACGCTGCCAGGTAAAGAGCTTGGATCAGACTGAAGTGACATATGATGTCTTTTCAAAGGCCATCTTTCCCATACAGCCCAACTCTGACCTGGGATCCCCTTTGCCAAGTAACAGCAAAGTGGAGATGTGGAGAAATATTAAAATACACTTGACTCTGACTTTTCAAAGGGGGGGGGAAAGAGTCCATTAATAATAAAAAGTGACAGCGTAACCCTCTTAAAATTACCTAAGATTAACTTTGTCTCAAGCAACCACCTGAAAGTCCAGTCATCTTTGGTCCTAGCTGAACTGCACGAGGAAGACACGGAAAAACTTGAGACTGACATTTTGCCAGGAAAGGTCCCTACTGGAGAACACATTTTCTGCAGCCTCAGTTCCATGATGCAGTGTTTTTGATGATGTCAGTAATTTGCTGAAGCAGTGACACAAACAAGCTTACATAGGTGAAATAATTCTGAAATTAATCATAAAAACACCTCATCATGGGTTGAACAATCGGAAGACTACCATGTAAACAAAGTACTCCTGAAATACACCTACAAATAAGAGATCCCTTTTCACTGTAGAAAGAGCAATACCAGTGTCTTATCCCACTCTCCCCAACACAGGAACTGGGCTCCTTTTCTCAGTGCTTCCACAGTGTGAGGACCTTCACCAAGCAAACAGCATCAAATATTTCCTCCTAGCTCCTGCTGCAACATAGTAGGGTTGCCAACTCATCATACACAATGTAATCAAAAAGATAGTAATTTTTTAGAATACAAATCTGAGTGATGAGAGCAGCCACCTTGTTCTACAACCCTGCCATAAGATGGTACAGACCAAAAATAACATCTTTTGATCCTCCCTGGAGTTTAAGTACAGCCTGGAGTATAAGTGAACTTATGCTGCAACTGATCCAATACAATACACTTTCTATGCAATACACTTTAATAATGAAAAGATTACTTAAAAAGGTGATGGAAGATGTAAAGTTGTACACGACATTACACCAGGACAGTGGGAAACTCCCTATATCCTGATCAGTACCTTGACAGAATTCATTTGAGAGTCCTCCTCCAATATATGAGCAAAACTCAAGACCCTAGTCTATATTACACAAAAAAAAAAAAAAAAAAAAAAAAAAAAAAAAAAAAAAAAAAGGAAAAAACCCCTTTTTAAAAGGCAAAAAAAAAAAAAATTTAAATTTTTCCCATTGGGAGGTTTTTCAAACACAAAAAAAAACAGGGAAACCTAAAGGGG